>JAPTGZ010000010.1:17133788-17146873 GCA_029814645.1 Fowleria isostigma | reverse complement strand
TACTTCCTGTAGCGTTGACGAAGGCTAGAGGAAGTAGCTGAAATTAGTCAAGCAGGTAAACAAACCAGACAAACACACAACAATTCCCCCTAGAAATTACCTACAATAGTTTTGATATGATTATTAGGTGAGTACATATTAGGTATGTTTTATGGTAGATGTTCTCAAAAGACAAATGCGTGCTCAACAAATTGTCACGTGTTGTTTTTTGGGCCGGATTTCTCAAATATTATATATTGGTGCTGGTAAATGATAGGCACATTGGCATTCTGACTTGTACAAACAGTGCTGTGAGGGAAACAGTGTCAAAATAAAAGGGGTGCACTGCCATAGAGATGGAGATAATGAGCTGGAAGGGGCAGGGCAGCCAGTTATGACTTCACTCGTCTGGCTCTGGGATGGGAACAAATGGAGCCTCGCTGGGTAATTAAGAGACACCCAGGCCTCACTAGGATATGCCAGGCAAATGGAAGAGAGGGAGCAGAAAGGGAAAGAGGGATTGAGAATGCAACCCTATTGTGTTTCATGGAGGGATTTGGACAGTGAGGCACTGGTCTTGCGGTCTGTCCTAAGGCCATGCTTTAGGCTCTGGTTACAACACCTGCCTCCATTCTCCCCCTTCCAGCCCTTCCCAGTGTAAAATGAGTTATCATATCAGACCTGTACATTATGGAAATATCTTGATGCATATGAATTTAGCTAAGGAAATGATGGGAAATGACAGTTTTGGTAACCCGTACTTTGGGACCAGACCAGGTGATGTAATGACTAGTAATGGTGAGAAGCAGATGACACTAGAAGAACCAGCTAAATTCGATTTGGACTGATGTAATAGAGCATGATTGAGCTGATCTTTGGATCATAGTTTTACCAGTTAACTTCTATGTATGATTGCTATGAACTGTATTATATCATTGTTGGGGAGTAATGGAATACATGTAACAGGATTATGTATTTGGAATACAAAATATGAGCTGTATTCTGTTATAGTTACAATTTTAATACATGGTAATCTGAATACAGTTACATTTTAAAAAACTCAATGTTTTACTTTTCGTTATTTTCTATCATTTCACAAATCCAGTTTCCCACACATCTCCTCTCCATTTCCCCTGTCACCGATGGCATTATGGAGCTCAGAACGAAAACCATATCTGTGTTGAATCTAATCTTCGTCTATTTTTCTGTAACTAGACAAAACACCAAAATTTGCTTTGGGTTGTACTAGTACTTCACATATTCAAATGTGTTTATGAGGCTTAGACCTAATACATTCATCCAACTCTAAAACAGAACACACAAAAATCATTCTATTCACAACAGAGTAAACATGGTGTGATTTCCTACATTCATATGGTATTAAAACTCAAGAAAATGGGAACGTAATCAAAGTATTCTGACTACGATACTCAGATTGAGTAATGTAATAGATTACAGTACCAATTACTTTTTTGAGTATGTACTCTAGGGGTGAGTATTGGCAAGAACCTCACGATACTATATGCATCACAATACTTGGATCACGATATGATAATATCACAATATATTATGATATTGTGATATATTGCAATATTCTACACAGTTAACTAAGAAAAAATAGAGATGATGTAAATGTAAATCACACAATTCTTCAAAAATTGAAAGGACAAATTAAATCAAAACTATTTGATTGAAAACTACTTTTCCATTTTATTGTTTTTGAAATAATTAGTCAAATGCAGTGTTGCATACAATACATACACTTAACATAAAATGCATCTCTTAAAGTGCATTAAAATATAAAATGTATCAAGTTTGTCACTTACACAACTGTGAATTAAACTAATGTTGCAAAGAAGTTATTATTTTTGTTTTTCCAAAAAAATTGATATTAAGGGTTGAAATATCGATATTATATTGGAGGTCAAAGTATCATGATATATTACTGTATCGATATTTTTTCACACCTCTAATGTACTTTGTAATTAGTATCGGAATGCATTTTAAAAGCAACCCTCCCAACACTGATTATGGTTAGTGGTTGTACTTGTAAGACAGTTTCACATGAATTTTGTGTGTGTGTGTGTGTATGTGTGTTTTTGGAAAATTTATATTTTGATGAAACCAGCATGGCCACAGTGCATAGGCTAAAGGTATTTATATATTTAGAAGAAGCAGTATTTATAGCGGGAAACGCTGATGAATTCTTGGTCTACTTTCTCACCCTCCCATGGTGCCTCTTCTGTCTCTCATCAGAGTTACAGCTTGTCTGTCTATGTGCATACTCAGGATCCTATACATACACACATTGTGCAGAACAGTGTAAGCACTGTGTAGCGTATGCACATATATATATGTTTTTTAAATGAAAATCTTAACTGCAGAAAGACAACAGATAAACAAGAAGCAAATGAAAACATGTCTCTTTCTTCTCGTCTTATACAGATGTGGATCTGCTGGTTTGCAAGCACCAGGGTCCATCCTGCTGTACCCGAAAGATGGAGGAGAGCTACCAGTTTGCTGTAAAACGAGAAACCCTCCACAACATTCACTCTTACAGCTATGAGCTTGAACACCTCATCTCTGGACATGCGGATGCCTTCCAGGGTAAGAGCTCAGAACAGGGGCCAAACTAGGGGTGGACAGCTTGGGTGGGATGGGTTAGATCACATACTTGATTACTTGTGATGGGTAGGAGAGGTGAGGTAATCTACACTGTACCAACGCTGTAAGTCTAGTTTTGTGACTGACATTTAACAGACCTTATGCCCTCTATTTTATTATAGAGACATCCAGCAATAAAAAAACTCAAAACAACTCTGTTTTTCTGCTTGCAAACATAGTTGATGTGTCCAGAATTTGATGAAAAAATGTCTTTTACTCAGTTTTCTGAGGTCATGGTAGCTGGCATGCAGGCAAGAGTGCAGCTCAGAAATGGGCATGGCTTCACTTTTCCCCCAAAATCTCTTCTTTGGATTTGGCAGGAACAGAGTTGTGGAAAAGGATCAGTAAGGGTAGACATGGAGAAGCGTAGCTAAATAGGCCTTTCTCAAACCTACACTTTTATAGAGTTTGAAGGAAAATTTATCTGTTTTATCCTGATCTGATCCTGTTCTAAGAAAAAGAATCTTTCCTCCTAGAGTCCGTTTGTTATTTTGAGGTATTTTTGTGTATGATGCCAATTTGCTGGTGTGGTCATTTTAGAAAAACAAGGCTTCACTGTCAGTACAAAGCCTTTTTTAGTTAGGTTTTTGCCTGCCAAAGGGCTTTGTACTACACCCAACTGAATCAGCCAATGCACCAGTTGCCCAAGCTTCTCTTCCTGCTTCCTCTTGTAACTGCAGTGACTTTTAAAAATTTCCGAAACAGACCAACTTTTCCTCCCCCAAACCCCTAGTGTTGATGACATGCCTTGGATGTTTTTAGTTACAAGAACTTTTGCAGCATGCAATTAGTTTTATAACACAATGGGTTGCTTAGAAGCTATTTAGGAAAGTTTTATTTTATGTGAACATAGGAACACTGCTGGTCTTGGTCTCCAGTACAAACCAATAACATACATGTATAAAACCGTAATAAAAGTTAGACTTTTCAAAGAACTATAAATGAGAATTGATTATTTTTAGACATTGTTCACATGGAAGTAATACCGCTATGTTTTACTTGCAAATGTCATCTGGACAGGAAGGATATTTTGGTGTCAAGTGTCAGGTGTCTTCAAACATATTACTCTGTAGGTGTCCAGGGTGCGTGGGAGATAGGCTTCTCCTACAATTGTTTTACAAGTGCATGAATAGATAGATCCATGTTTGAGTAGTGTCCCTGGTATGCATCCTTTTTATCATCATAAAGATCTTTCCCTTCTTACCTCATGTCTGAGTCTGTCTGGAGAGTGAAGATCAGGTGTTCCACATGTCCAGAAAAGGCCAAGATGGAAAATAACAATGGAATAACAATAGAACAAGAGTATAGTGGTGTTGAAAATTATGATGTCACTATCCCTCAATTTGCAAGGCCTTCTAAGGACAGTCTCTGTGCTGTCTGAGTGCCTCGAGTGGAATGTGAAGTAGCAAGTGGCTCATATACCGCATGAAGTAATGAGAATATGATTTTGGCTGATATCACTGGCACTGTTATTCACAGGCTCAATGTTGGAAAATGGTTTGTGGGTAGTTTTTTTCTCCTAGCGCTTCGTATTTGCACCCAGTCAATTGCAGTTTACCAAAGAGCTGGTTGTTTGCATGATAAAAACTGCTCAGATTCAGTCTACTGTTTTCTGTTGAGCGCCCATGCTGCAGTTCATCCCTAGATATGCTAGTTTAAAAATGGAAAATTCCTCTTGTACATCTCTTCATTCAGTACTTTTTAATTATGGAAAGGAATATAAACTCTTGCTCTTTAGTGAGGTATAACCAAAAGGAAATGCACAAGAACATGAAAGGTGTGTGAGAGTTGAGTGTCTTTGTATTTGTGTATGTTTTCATTGGCCTGCCTTTGTTTTGACAGCCCTAAAGGCCCTACTGTGCTTTGTCATGTGTGGGAGTTGTCATGTCATGAGTGTGACCCCATAAACACAGACCACATTTACATGCTGAGGGCTCATTTTCACAGATTTATTGAATTATTCAATATTACAGTGGAAAAGGTTTGATATCATGCTGCACCCAACCACGTTTGTGAAACAGAGCTGGAAATGTTCAAAGAAAGTTATTGTACCCCTTTAACTTTATGCTCCATATCCTGCAGGTGTATGTTTTTACTTAGCGCATGCTCCACTAAATTGTTCTCTCTTCATCCTGTGCCTAATATCGATGTTGCTTGTGCTTTCTTCCCTCCAACCTTTCAACTTTCCCAAAACATTTAATCCACACAAATACACCTTTAACCCCTGGTCTCCTCAGTAGTTCAAACACTTGAACAAGGAGATTGTGGGTAGGTTTCAACCAGGGCCCAGTCTAAGCTTGGCCAGCTTAGAATTGCCATCAAGAGCTTTGGCCTGTCAGCCTGTTCTAACCAATCAGATCTGGAGTAATCTCACAGTCTAGAAACCCCTCTGTGGCCTCTGGATGTGTGCAGAGAAGGTTGAACAGATGGACCAGTCACCAGAATGTCTGTTTACCAATGTTACCTCTTCATTGATTAAGTCCGTTTTTGCCGATTCCAAGTAAATTATGTAAGTGAAATGTTCAGAGAGCCCTGATTGACAAACCTTCATGCACAAATCCAATGTGTGTGTCTGCATATGTAACTGTCTGAGTGCCTGTGTCTGTATATGTGTGAACGACAGGTGGGAATGACGAGCAAGAGTGTAAGTGTCTTGGTATATACTCACACTGCTAGGGAGCAAATGACAGGAAAATGCTGACACTTTTGATCTCTAGTGTCATTGATATGAGGGTGACCAGGTCCCCAGCTAAAGGCCAGGATATCTGTGTTTGTGTGTGTTGGTGTCAGTGTTTGAGTGCTTTACATATGCATCTTGATCATTGTGTATCTGTGTACCAAAGACATGCAAGCATGTACAGTATTTACCACCATTGCTAGTCACCACGACCACCTCAAGCTGAAGCTGTCTTCACAGGAGATGACAAATGCTGTGCAAAGAAATGTATTCTTCTGGCCTAGATAGCTCTCTATCATCGGTGAATGTACAGTGCATATAAAATTTTAGGTGCCCTTCAATGTAAGTGCATTTTAGAAAGTGTAACAGATAGAGAGCGTGACGGAGAAAGAGGGTTTTACTTGTTGAGGTGATGCAATTGATCCTTGTCTCAACTTTCAAGAACTCTCCAGACCCCATGTCCTGAGAGAGAGAAGCTGTACACGTGTGTATTCAGTGAAAATATCTAGAAGTAATGAGAATACTTGTTGGTTTAGTTGATTTGGGTAAGAGATGTAGGACTGGTTAGAGGAAAGATGCATAAGATAATGCAGTTTCCTGGTTGGTCGTCTCCCCCCATGACTGATTATATCCTCAGGCTTTCACAGGGGGTTGAGCTGAAACTTTCCACACTATGGGAATTTGCAGCCTTCTTGATTGCTTTTTTTTTTGGAGACAGTAGACATGTGTTTGATCAACAGATATAAGTATCTTGCCTAAAGCTGTATTTGTCAATAGTAAATTCCCCATTCTTCTCACTGTTTTGGCTGTTAAGATCATACTGGGTGGCTCAGCTAGCACAGCCAATGTGAAAGCAACAATCTCATATATTAAATACATGTACTCGTGTGCGTACATTACGTGGCCATGTGTGACTGTAATTCAACGTGTGCACAAATGTCAAGGGTGATGAATTACTTGGCTGATCCATTTTAATTCTCTCATCAGACGCAGGTCTTTCTATCTTTATTGCGATCTCTAGATTTGTCTGGAAGGTCTCACTTGCTCTCATTTTGCCTGTGATCTTTTTAGCCTGTCCCTTCTCACATCATCATCTCTTTTCCCACTCCATGTCTGCACTTATTTTTCTCTGCAGATGTTTTGACCGACAGGGTTATTGCTCTAGAGGCTGATGCTTGGACACAAGATGACATTGCACTGCACAATGAGCTCATACTCAAATTAGGGAGGATATCCGGAATCCATCCCTACACGTCTCATTTAATCATACAGGGTGGGGAGCAAACGTGTTTATGGACTTAATAGTGTAGTGAATACATTGCGTATGTCAGTGTGTATGTGTTTCTTAAGCATGTTTGTGTTTTAACAACGCCTTTCTAATCTCCCGAGTAGACATGACACATAAGGGCAGGTTGTATTTCCCCTTAAAGTACAGGACTAATGTTCACCGGGGAAAAGGGGGAAAGAACAAAGACGAGGAGGGAGGAGAGAGGGGGATAAGCTCAAAGCCTCTCATAGTCATAAAGTCGCACTTAAAGCGTCCTTAATTACCTCTGCTTTTCATCTACCGCTCTCACCTCACCATGAATGTGTGAAAAGGAGGAGTAGAGTCGAGCGTAGAAAGTAACCAAGAAAACCCAGTTGGAGAGAGGGCTCACGGTCAAAGCAAAGTTTCAGTGAAAGTGTTCACAGGTGTGTTTGGATGTGGTTCCGTCAGGTGTGGTGTGTGTGTGTGTGTGTGTGTGTGTGTGTGTGTGTGTGTGGTGGTGGGGGGGGTAATATGTGGGGTTTTCAAAGTAAAGTTGTTGCAGTGTTTACTGAAAGTGCACTTATTTTCAACTCTTCCCTCTTTATGCTATGTCTCTCTCTGTGGTCCATGTTTTGTAAGCAATTGAAGTTTAATAAGCTCATGGGCCTATGTGGGCACGCTGCCAGCAACTTGGCTGATGGCATGTGCACTGCAGGGAACTTTTAAGTCTTAAAGATAACTCAGCTGCCAACAGTACACGGAACAAACATCAGTGCAGATTGCTTCTTGTCTTCTACTTAACTCCAAAGATCTGCTTTCTGTTTTTCATTGTTCTACATTAAGGCAGTCCCAGTGTTCCTCACCCACTACCCATGTTCTTCCATATTACATTTGATGCCTAAACCAATATGAAGTCTGTGTATATTAGCTTGCTGCCAGTCTCCACAGGCATAATTTGACATTACAAGAATGAAATCAGACTGAGAAATATACCCCTCTATTAGCTGCCAACACCATCTCATACAGAATGATTTTTCCAACACCGTCTTACAAATGCTTTCTCTGACACTCTCTCTCTCCACTCGACAAACACACTTGGTGTAGATTAAGTCTGTGCGTACTGTAAGTTTAATGTCCGCTAACATTTCTGGTAATCACACAAAAGGCTCCCCGGGCTTGTTCTCTTTTCAAGACAATTTGACTTTTCTGGAACACAATCCGTCTGTCTGATGGGATTTATACTCTAATGCTGGTGATTTGTTCAGCCTGGCTATTTCCTGTGTCTTGTTCGACTCTGCTGCACCCGTGTTTCCCAAACAAATCCCAGAAGCCATAAAATGTATTAGTTTGTGTGTGCCTGTGCACATGTTTAGAACAGTGTTTAAGACTGAGATGTCGATGAGTGCACACATTTTTATGTAAAGTAGCTGGCTAAAATCTTAGTTAAAAACATCGATTAATCAGAAAAATGGACTACATAATAGGTGAAATAAATGTCTAATCAACGCAGTTTGTTGTCAGCGGAGACAATAGTGGACCTTGACCAAAATAAAGACATGTTATGAAAAATGAGGTAAAGTAATGATGTGAAAAGTCAGGAAAAGAAGTTTTGGACAGACTCTGAGACTGGCCAGAATCTTATGTCAGTGACGGAGAGATACTTCCATCAGAAAACTGTGGGAAATGACGGTGTGTACCGCCTGTGTGATTTTAATACATAATTGTGTGCGTATTTTGATGTGCTGGATCTGTGTTGTGACTCATGCCGGTTTTTAAGTCCAAAGTAAGATGGAGCTGGCGGTCCTCCTTCCATCCCTCCAGACCAACTCACTTCATCATCCTTCAATTCAGATTCACTCACTTTTCCATTTAATGCCTTGTGTTGAACTCCTCTGCTTTTTCTCCTCCTTTATCCTCGCCTTTGTGGCTCCTAGCACACCATTAAGAAGTCCCCATGGTACGCTTCATTCACTGATCTTCCAGTCATTTAACCGCTGTATTCCAGAGCATCAAGTACAATAAATGAGAGGAAAGGACATAGAAACAAGCCAGGACTGGGCAGAGTGTATGAACCATAATGGATTGTGATATCTATTATTGTACTCTCTGCCAACCTAAACAAAGGCTCAACATGGCTCTGCTTTTAAATCAACCGCAGCGTAATCTGTCTCTAGCAAACTGTTAAGTCTAATCTTTATTAATTAGAATTTTCCTACATGGATTTCTTTCCGTGAACGAATTGCTTTGAAGCATTTTTGTCTTATTTGTAATGGTCCAATAAAGATTAGTCTTGGCTAATGGTTGAAACTTAAGTATAACCTGTGTCCTTATTAAAAATAAAGCTAAAACACCTGTTCAGAAAAATGTGCGGAAAAATTCTTGATTAGACTCCCTTTCATCTTAGGTTCCCTTCACACCTCAACATCCATTCAAGGGTCTGGTTTATGTTAATCAAATGTGAGCTTAAATGTTTCCCTTCTAACTTGCATGAAAATATGGGGTCTACACAGTAACTGTCATCAATTTTTCTAGGGAGAGTGGACCACTTAACTGTTAAGATACAGTCATAGCCAAAACTTTTGGGAACGACACAAAAGGATTCTTTGCTTGAATGTGATTTATATTTGCACAAAAAATTATTAGACCACCCTATGTTTCTTTCAATTCTGTTTATTTTAATTGTTTATTTTATTGCCTGGTAGAACTAAAGGTACATTTGTTGGAACAAATGTATCTATCCATTTTCCATGTTTTTTTTTGATAATAACCAAGATCACATAAGTTTTTACATCAATAGAGGGCATTGTACTGACAAAAACAGTGCTTTTAGATGTTCTCTGTTTTCTTTTCAGTCTGTTTTAGTCACATGAGACACACAAGAGTTAATACTTGATTGTATAACCAGTGTTTTTGATGACTTTTGATGGTCTAACCACTTTTTTTGTGAGTGTATTTGTAAAAAAAAAAAAAAAAAAAAAGTCATTGAAACTAAAAATCTAATTATTTTAATTATTCTTCAATGTACCTTAGAAATGTATGGAAATAAAAAAAAAAAATAGGCAGCAAATTTTGTGAAAACTTGTATCATTCCCAGGAGTGTACACATGTTAGGCCCTGGTCTGTTAATACTAAACCGCATGAAGCTGAAACCAACTTCTTCCTTATTTTTCAGGCTTATCATTCCCTTATTTAGAGTTACAGGTGGTAGATGTATTGGTTCTTAAAGCTATCAGACGGGTGCAGGGGTTTTTTCATATGTGCACAGCCTACCTTTCCATAAAAGCAGATCCCAGAGGTATGAAGCAGCTGCTAAAAAAGAGTAAAGAGGATGTGTAGCAGCATGCATTTTAAGGCTACCATGATGCCATATCATTTTCATTCTGTATTTAAGTGTACAGTTGTAATTTTTAATTGTGTAGTTGGCATATCTTTGATGGCAGCTATAAGTAGTTGTCACTAAGTACAAATACATATGACACTCAGTGCTGCTCATCCACATTAAACTGTATCAACAGACACACTGTGATTTATGTGCCAATAAACAAAAAAGAAATAAGGGAGGAGGTCACTTTAGGCCTGTGCCCCCATTAATGCTTAGGACCAGAGGTGCTGTCCATCAGTCTGTCAACAGTCTGCTCCAAAGCTGCCCTCCACATCTCCCCTGTATGGCATTAGCCATTTGAACATCTCTCTCTCTCTCTCTCTGCCCTGCTCTCTCCTCGGCCCCCACAGCCCCCCTCCCTCACCCACTGCCCTGTGCTCTGTCTCCTCTGTCCCAGTCCTTCTCTCGTCTGCTCATTCCCCTGCCTTCGATCATGTTTCCCTACTTTGGCCAAAGCGGAGAGCAATGATCCCCAAGCCCAATTTCCACCTCTCCTCCTCCTCCTCCTCCTCCTTCTTGCTCTCGACCACATTATAGCCCAGTGCACCCCAAGTGCCCCTGGCATTTGTGGAATTGTTTATGTTTAAGAGTTTTGATATAGCTGCACCACATTTTAATGACTGGAATGCTGATGGAGAGATAGAACTTGCTCCCCTTCTCGTTCCTCCCCCTCCTCCTTACTAACCACCTCCTGTCCTCTGACTCAAGCTCATTACCCCACCTGTTAGCAGCCTGATAGGGCAAGACAAGCAAATTGGGATTTAGGGCAGGGGTTAGCTGGGATATGTACATTTGTGATTGCATATGTGAGTTTTCGAAAAGGCTCAGGGAGGGTTTTCAGCCGGAGCGCTTTGCATGAACAGCACACGTGCGGCTGTTGTCTGACAGATGACTCATGCTCCCACTTAAGGCATTAGACATGTATTTTTGACACACATTAATGAATCAACAGATCAATGATGATTCAATCAGCATTAGTTTATTAGCACTAAACTGTTTGCTTGTAGGCTGGGAGATTGTGTGACAATGCAGCTTTCCCGTGTAACCTAAGATGACAAATGCTGGGTGGGAGACAGCCCAATGTACAGTATTTCTACTAATTAAAACAAGGATATGTAATCTACACACGTGTCACTGTGTCACATATCTGTGTGGTGACCTGTGTGAAACCCAAGCCTGTGGCAGGATTAAAATGCTTTTGCCTGAGAAGATGGTTGGTTGGGTCCAGTCAGGAATGATTGCCAAGATAGGAATGGCCTACAGCTTCATGGTATGAGAACAGTGTCTCCTACCTCATTATCACAATATTACTGCATCTCCAAGCATGCGTTAGCAGACACACATGTGAACTCACACTAAATTCACACAACCACTAGGAGTCGCCACTGTCAAAAGTCATCAATTATTCCATATAGGGCTTTAAGGCAAGACACAACAGGCAAAAACATCGATTTTTTTCATGCACTGGTCAATTTGGAGATTTTTTGGTTTTTTACTTTTTCAATGTGTATTCTTTCAAGCTGTTATAAAGACAACATTGAAAATACATCAAGATGTTTATTTTATTACAGTTTGTTTACTTGTGGCAGTAAGTTTCTCCTGAATTTACCAAGAAGTTAGCATTCCAACGCAACATTTGTTGTTTTGTCTCTTTACTGAAGTCTGTCATGACTGGTATCAAATATGTACACCAGATTTTCCAGTTATACACTTAGCAGTATTGTGAAAATATTTACAGAGGGGTTTGTTAATACATCATTCCTGGCCAGATTTATGGAACATTTTATTCAAAAAAATATGGCGAAAATCAACTTTTTTAAGGCTATATTATATTTTGATCTCCTAGGTAATAAAAGCAGATATCCCAAAATCCCTCTGTAAATTTTTTTTCATCTTGTGTGTAAACAAAATAAACAAAACATATTTTGTACCTGGCTTTATCATATGTATTATAAGATGAACTTATGCTACCCTAAGTCCTCTCTATCGGTCTGCAAACTGCTTTACACAGGAAGTCAGAAAACAAATAATCATTCAATTATACTTCCTATTATTGATTACGCTGACAGTATTTATCAAAATACTTATGACTTGTATCTTAAGCCATTAAATGTTCTCTTTAACTCATCATGTTGATTTGTTTTTAAAATGTCCATATAGAACTCATCATTGTATTTTGTTTGATAAACTTAATTGGTTGCAGCCATATGAAAGACGCTGATATCTCTAGACTTTGTTCATTTTCAGATGTATTTATTTTTATTGCCCTCTATATCTTAAGTGATTTTTGGTTCCAGTTACCTCTTTTTATTCTTTAAGAAGCACTCATAGCCTTACTTTCACAGTTCCTTGTACTAATAGGGATATCGGCCGCAGAGCCTTTCAGTTTATGGCATCTTCTCACTGGAATAGTTTACCGTTAGCTATTTAATCTTTAGCATCTTCTGGCCAATTTAAATCCTTGCTATTTGTGCATGTCAAAACTCCATGTTTATGTCTCTAATCTTGTCTGTTTTTGTTTGTGAATTTTTTACTACTATGTATTTACTTACTTGTTTAATTTCCTAATCTTGTCTAACTGTGGCTCTCAAACTCTTTTTACAGGTGGCATTTCATAAAACATAATTTTCTAAATTCTCCCTGTTGGTCACAATAACTGACGCAGGTTTGTGCAGGTTTAATATGTTTCGATGGCAAATGTATGACATTTATCTTATATCAAAGTAAAAGTGCAAGCCATCCTTAGAATCACCTATACAAACAAAAATACCATAGTTTGAGAATCACTGTTATTGTACTGCTATTTTGGAGGATTTGGAGGTGGGGGAACAATGGAGCGTGTCTTGTCCTATTTGTGTGTGTATGTGTGTGTGTGTGTGTGTGTGTGTGTGTGTGTGTGTGTTGCTATCTGTATTTGTAATTGCTGGTGATGTGTACTTTGTTTATGTATGTACTTTTTTTTTTTCTCTCTCTTTTTGTGGACCCCCTTGAAAACGAGATGGTACATCTCAAGGGGCATTCCACTAATAAACTAAAAAACTAATATGTTTAGATCTATCTACTGAAAATGTATGCACAATTGTCTTATTTAATGAGATAATGCCTAACTTACACAAGTAAACATACACATTTTT
>JAPTGZ010000010.1:17109073-17133688 GCA_029814645.1 Fowleria isostigma | reverse complement strand
TATACTTGAGTAAGTAATCAACTGAGCAAGTTTCATGGTTATATCTAATATTTTAATATGTTACCCTACACACCTGTAATGTCTCACCTTAAAAATTAAATCATAAATCTAATGCTATCTTACTGTCTGTATGGTACCTGATGTCTGGGCTGAATTTCAGTACAATATATTTAGGTACCTGCAATGGCTGCAATAACACTGCACTGTTAGAAACACCTGCAAACATCACATCTTGGCTCAGGTGGTTTAAAAATCATAGACTGCTGGCTAGAAACCTGGAGTCATTTTGACAGTAATGCAATGTGACTGTAAAATGGAAGTACCTTGTTATCGGCAAATCCCAGTGATCTCAGAAAGTGGCACTGGCAAAGTATTTGTAGAATGAAATTGCTGAGTATCCTATCCCAGAGTTTACCATGCAGATACAGGACAAGGGCCTGCCACTGCGCTAGTTGTTATTCTTTTATTATTTCTTTATTTACTTTTGTTTAGCCAGGTAGGTTACTTGAGAACTGAAGAGGCGGCAGTCAGATCCAAGACAATATAAAATTCAAAAAGCAGTTTTGTACAAAGTGCAGCAGTGCATTACAATTTGCAACATATATATAATCGTGTTCAAACTAGGATATGTGCAATGATGATCTGCTATTGACTAGATTGATTTTTTGAATGAGGAAAATGGGATGCATGAGTTTTAGCTTTTGTTGTAATTGGTTCCAGTTGCTGGAAGCAGCAAACTTGAAGGAGGCTAAAGGAGGTATGGACTGTAGGGATGATTTATAAAATTGCCAGAGTGCTAGTTACGGCTATTGTTCCAGGTATTGAGCATTGAGCAGAGATAGGGTTTTACCGCTAATACATTGTTTATACTATGGAGAAGCATATCAAACTAATCCTACACAGTTATATAGACTGCAATTTACTCAAATAACAGCTAGCTTGGGAGTTATACTTTGGAATGCCAGTGTTTTATACTTCCTTTCAAATTAAAAATAATTGCTTCATGCCAGATTTCATCAAGCCAACCAGACTTCATTTCCCAAGAGCCTTTGTGATGAGGGCCTATGACAGAGTAATGATAGCCACCAACAAATTTGTGTCTGAGTGTATGTGGTCAAATGCAGACTCAGACTCAGTGGTCAGACAGAACAATAAAACTCAGCAATCATACAGTGGTAGTTCGAACATAAAAGCTTTCTGTCTTTCTTTTTGTTTGTTTTCTTTTGTTCTCACTCTGTTTCCTGGTACTGGGATGTGCAGAGAAATCTGCAACAGTTATACTTGATTTATCATAGAATGAGGAGGCTGGTTCTATTTTAATGTATAAGAAAACCTGATAGAAGATAAAGAATAACTATTGAACGTGGAGAAGAAGCAAGGTGGACTCTTGTCCTTGTCTTGTATATTCAGAGAAGTGAAGGATATATTTGAAGTAATAGCAATGAAGAGACGGGAAAGTGCCCCGGACCCAGGGGCCAAATGAATCCAGATGTCAGAGCATGTTCACAAGGTGGAGTCCACTTGTACAGTAGTTGTTTTTCCTTGATGAAAACTTCAGTTGCTTCTTTTTATTCCATTTTTTTTCCTGGCGGTCTCCCACCATCTGTTGCCTTTTTTCTCCAAGGTTTCTCTTTGTCACTTCTCATGGCAACTAAGCTTCTGTTCTTTTTTTTTTTTTTAACAAGAACAGATTTTAATGATTCAGTCATAAAGTCTTTGATGAGCATCCAGCCATGGCGCTATTGAGAAGTACAAGAATGAGTTCACTTGAATTTGTGGTGGACTTGTTTACCTCATAGCATAACATCAAACCATAATACTTCTCAGCATGACCATTTTATAGTAACATTATGTAATGCAGTATAACCTTATCTAGTGGGTACTACTCAGGTGTCATCTCCTGTGTCTATTGAGCCTTGTGACCTGTTCCAGTCTGTACCACCTTTTTAGCCCCACCGACTTAGATGGCACTGAAGCAAAGCTGAAGGGTTTACAGCTTCTCACTCTTCTTGTCTTTCTGTCTGCTGTCAGACTCCGGTAGTCAGACTCTAACTCATACCCTTCAAAACCCATTTAAAATAAATTACAGCCTTAAATGTTCCATCTGTGGGGGCTGTTCTGATCATTACAATGGTGTTTTCTGGTGCATTACCAATGCGTTGTGCCTTTTACTGGCCAGCGGGGAGTCCCTGTGTGTCGCAGACAGCGGTCATATTAGTGCAGCTGTTGAGTAGGACATGACTGTTGTTATCCTTCAGTCTGTTAGCTGGGAGGGGCTGGACACACACAGGCACACGCATACAGAACATAGTCATGTTCATTTGGTAACAGCCACTGTAGTGAAAAGGGTCAGTATGAGGTAGATGTTCAGCATAAAAATGTAAGTGTAAAAGTGAAATGGTCAGTTAAAAGCTAATGTTATTACGATTAAAAATGTTAAAATAATGTGTTGGTCATATTGTATTATATGCATATTGTAGGCTAATGAACAGTTTGTTCATTGCGTGTGTGTGTGTGTGTGTGTGGTGGGGGTATGCACCCACCTTCTCCAGTTTCAATTTCTGTACAGTTGCTACTGCTCCTTCATGTTCTGGCATGCTTTTTGGCTGACATCACAGCTAAGAGGAGAGTTTTGTGTCCAGGACAGCATACACAAACACACATACATGATGATACTCATGCCACACATGGATACTGTGTAGAGAGACTGAAGGGTATAGGATTAAGTGGATGGTTTGTTAACAGTATAGTTTGATTAGGTGGCTTTTATAAGTTAAACCTAATGGCCTTAATGGACAATCGTTGTAACATTATCATTTGAATGTTTACAATCACTATTTACATACTGTCTATTGATACCAAATAATTGGATTGTAGATACTGTTGGTAAGAGAAGGGAGGAGATTAATGGGAATGAAAGTCAATCTATTTTACTTTTTTCATCCTTGTGAAACCTCTCCTTTTCTGTCTTTCCACTCTAATACATCACCTTGCTTAGCAAGAAGTGGCACTGCATTGGCAGTGCGCCTCAGCCTCTGCACTGACATCATTGATTGCTTTACAGCTTTAACTTTCTCACCAGGAAATGACATAAGAACTGAATGACTCAACCCTTTCTACTATGTGCTTATGTGTCTGGATATGTGTATGCTCTTGTGGTGTAAGGTGGTGCATGTCACACACCATTATAGAATCTAGAAGTTACAGTTTTACTCTTATTAAATCTCTGCATTAGTCCACTTTCTTAGGTTGAACATACACTTACCTTTTAGTGTGTGTGTGTGTGTGTGTGTGTGTGTGTGTGTGTGTGTGTTGGGTGTGTGTGTGAGAGCACATATTCCATATCCATTTGGAGGTCTGGTTATGGACATCCACTACATTGATGTAAAATTTAATACACATGGAACAGGAAATGAAGTAACTTATGATTGTCACAGTATGTCAGAATAATAGAATTCTTTACAATGCTTGTTTCTACTGCAATCACATAATTAGCTAGATTGAAAGAAAAATCAAAAATGTTCAATTGTCATCATGTTTATTGCGTATATCATGCTATTCTGGCAGCTCTTAACTGTGTGAGTTATTTGGTGCGACCTCTAGTGGACATGCTGTATACGTAGACCAGGGGTAGGCAACTACGGTCCTAAAGAGCCGATGTCCTGCATGTTTTAGATATTTCCCTCTTCCACACACCTGGAAGCCGTCACATTGCTATCAGGCTTCTGCAGAGCTGGATGATGAGCTGATCATTAATTAAACCAGGTGTACTGGAAGAGGGAACTACCTAAAACATGCAGGATAGCGGCTCTCTAGGACCGGAGTTGCCTACCCCTGACGTAGACAGTTACCGTATTTAAACAACTGTGCAACTAATTGTCTACAATAATAAAACTAGACTGGATTTCTATAGTGCTTTTTAAGGCACCCAAAGTGCTTTTACATTTTTGATCCATTATTCATTTAGTCACAGCTGTCCTGGGGCAAACTGACTGAAGCATGGCCCGTCCGACCACCACCAAGCATTCATACACATTCATACACCCGTGTGAGTGACACTAGAGGCAAGGTGAGTGAAGTGTCTTGACTAAGGACACAACGGCATGTAACTAGGACAGAGTGGGATTCTAACTGCCAACCCTCTGGTTATTGGATGATCTGCTCTACCTCCTGACCTCCCTACATGACTCCATAAAATACATAAAGCATATGGTTATAAAAACAAATATATTTTTTTTTACTTTTTTTCCTCTCTTATGATAAGCCTTGGTCTGTTTCTAGAAGACATACTTATCATGATGTTTAATTCCTAGTCAATTCTACCCAATTACATTTACTTTATAAGCCAAGCTCAGTTGGTTACTGGTTAATGGGCCAGAGGTGGATTTTGGTTTAGATTTTCATTCCTCAGCCTATTTTATTAAGGTCATGTAGTTTATTTTTCCATGCAATTTTCAGTTTTCCTGTGTCTGACTGAAATATGACTGAAATAATTCTATTACTTTTTCGTGCTTCATAATCTCATAATTTCTTAACTCTATGGTTCTTTTTTTCTCTCTTTGCAGACATGTTCCAGTACCTTCTGTCCTTCTCTCAGGGTCACCTGAGTTCTCTGTTGGAGGGAACATACTCATCTGTGTCTCGCCACGCCCTGCCCCATGTAAACCAGCTTTTCTCGTCTCTCTCCCACTACCTCCGTGGGGCCAACGTCTCAGTGGAGGCAGCAGTTCACCAATTTTTCAATAACCTGTTCCCACTCGTCTATACAAGACTGATAAATCCGGGAATTGAAAGTAATGTCATGGTTGCAGGTGAAATGGGTGACTGTCTGCGGATGATAAGGCAAGACGTCAACCCTTTTGGTCCTCATCCAGCCGTCATGGCCCAAGAGCTGGCTGGAGCGCTGGGAGTTGGGAGACAACTTGGCCTGGCTCTGGAGGAGGGTCTAGAGGTGATGAACGCTACGGAACATGTCAGTCTGAGCAGAGAGTGTGTGAAGGGCCTAGTGAAGATGGTGTACTGCTCTCACTGCAGAGGCCTGACGCTGATCAAACCCTGCGTGGGCTACTGTCTGAACGTAATGCGAGGCTGCTTGGCCAGTGTATCTGAGCTGGATCAGCCCTGGAGGAGGTACACCAGCTTATTGGAGCAACTAACCCATGCCATGGCTGGGCAGCACAGCCTGGAACTGGCCCTGCTGGGGGTCCGGGGACACGTCAACGAGGCTCTGCTCTATGCACAACTTCATGGTCCGCTCATCACTGCCACGGTGAGTACAGAAGAAGAAACAGAGAGCAGCAGTCTTAATGGCACATGCAAAAGCCTTGAAACAAGTTTGAACATATTTGTTTTAAACATGTACTTTGGCTATGTTGATTGTATTGATTGGAAAGGTTTTGCAGGGTACTTGTGGGCTATGAGCTATTTTTTTCCCCCCGCAATGCAACAAAGAACACTGCACACTACATTAATGTTTGCATAGTGCTGAAACTATTAAGAAAAAAAATGTTTATTCAGCTAAAAAAAAATCACCAAAGGCTGAGTCTAAAGAAAGAAATATTTTCTAAAAAGACAAGGCAGCTAAAAATCAACACTAAACTTTGGTCTCTGACTGCAGAGAAATATTACAAATAGAAATATTACAAATTCACAGAAAAATGAAGACTGCATAGATTTGTATCCTTTGAGTACTGCCATGTGTCTAATGCTCTATGTAGTTGTAAGATGAATATTTATAAACTGATGTCAGTTTCATAAATGAACAGATTTTAAACCTGTGTGTTCTACTTAAATCCATAACTAAACTTCAACAGCATATTTTAAATTAGTACTGATCCATTCACAGCAATCGTAATAATTAAATTGTAATTGCAAACTGTAATTTTGCAGTTTCATTGGTGCTAAAAGTAAGTTTACATTATAACAAACCAAATCAAAATAACACAGCAGTTGTCTGTTGTAAATTAATGTACACATGAACCTCACATATTAATTTGTTGATATTCAGTTTATTGCCTTATCAGTAAGTGCAAAAATGCTTATGATTTAATAGTGTAACAAACACTAGCTGGCTGAATGTCTTAAAATTTTGCTCTGATGGATACCAGCAGATTAAGCTAAGAAGAAATTTCTGTTATTGCAATCATTGATAGTGATCGATCATTTTATATGCAGAGAAATAGAAGAACTTTTTTTTTTTATCATCACAAAGGAGCTGGTTGGACATGACTGCCTCTTAACTTTCAGTCTGTATGAGCTGCATAAAGTACTATATCACGCTGATATTCTCTTAAAAAATACAGGAGAAGTTGGCCATCTGAAAAGCTTTATGATGAATTTATGAATTTGGCTGTATTAACAGTATATATGAGCACAGAGACACTCAGGACGGGACTGAACATTAGTATACTGCATTAGAACATTATGACTGATTATAAGTTCACCTGCTTGCCAAAAGCTGAAGGACTTACATAGACACCCAGTTGGCTGGCAGCCACGTCCCTCACACAGAATGTATACATATTAACACAGAAATCACCAAACCCCCCTCTAAAAATGTGTACAGTGTTTATAGCGTAAGCAAATGTTTTCAGAAATATTTCAAAAAATGATTTAAAATACATTTATATTGCTCTTTTTTTGGATACCTGGAACTGGGATAACATGTCATAATAACCAACTGCCACTGACTGTGAGGCTGCAAATCTCTTTTCACAAATGTGTGTTGTTTTGTTCGTTTTTCTTGTTTTTTAATACACTACATAAACACTCTTACACACAGTAATAGTTCTGTTGATAATGTCAGTCGATTGAGACAGTAAATACAACACACTCTGATTCATATTGCTTTAATTTCAAACCTTTAAACCATTTCTCACCATAACAATATTAAATGCTGTACATGTGGGTGTTGGAGTGTGGGTCATTCACCAAGGAGCAGAAGGTGATTATAGTGATTAATGTACACAATTATGAGGACCAAAACTGCACTCTGTATATAAATCACAGTGGTTCCCATTGCTTTGCCCTCTGTCCTACTTTAAATTACACAATTTATAATTCTCTTCGATCATCTCTAAATCAGCATGACCTGAAAAGTTCTGGATATTCGACTTCTAGATCAGGGGTCTCAGACTCTTTTTAGTTTAGGGGCCACATTCAGCCCAATATGATCTGAAATGGGCTGGACCAGTGAAATGATAACAGTGGAAAATGATAACAGTGAAAAAGTTTTTGAAATTACATTATAATAATGTTTACTTCTACAAACTAAAAATGTGAATAACATAAACAAACTGAAGTCTCTTAAAAAAATAAGTGCAATTTTAACAATATTATGTTTCAGTTTATCATTTAAACATGTTCATTACAATGTACAGATCACAGTGAATCTACAAATACACTACACATTTAATAACAGGCAGAGTATTAGTAAAAATGCACTTATTTTTCATAAGACATTTTAAGTTATTCACATTTTTTTACGAAAGAATATTTTCTAAATTCAACATCTTCATGTCATTTTACTTTCTTTTTTTTTTTTTTTTACAGTAAAACAAATAGAAAAAATGTGTTTGTTTTATTTATAGGTAATTATGTTAACGTTTTACTGCTCTGACCCATTTTAGATCATATTTATCTGTAAATCCTTGATTTTTAATAACTTCAGTGTCATTTTTGCATTTCACAAATTCGTCCCGCAGGCCGGATTTAGCCCCCGTGCCGCATGTTTGAGACCTCTGTACTAGACAGATAACCTGATGATAGTCTGGACCTGATTTTTGAGTCTGCTTTTTTCTGTTGTTGTTTCCACTCAGCCTTGTCCTTGTTTTTCCTCACTTGACTGTGAAGGGTTATAGAGAACAGTTTAGAGGGTTTTATACTACCCAAAGCTAAGCAGCAGCTCTCTGTGTTTTGAAGTGCATTCACCCCAAAGAATAAAGAACTGATTTCCAAATGTTGATAGGGCTACACAGGGTGCACTTGTTTCCTAATATATGTAATGGGATCACTTGTAGACAACTCTAAACTGGAACTGTTCCCAGAACTGAGCTGCAACTGCCACTATAGAGGCCATAACATTCAAGCTGTTAGTGGATTAAACTTCGACTCAGCCATTCTGGTCATCTTAATGTACAGTTGCAATCTTCCACTGAAGTCTGTCAATTATTTTCAGTACAAATTACAAACTGGCAAAGTTATCTTAAAGGACAATACTGAGAGTTTTACTTATTGTAGCCCATTAAAAGTTTGGAGTCGTTGGCTGGATTGCATATTCCAACTATGAAATTAGTATTGATATTCCATCCAGCTCTTGGCAAGTTAACAATATACAGTAATCGTCTCACTGGAGTATTTTTTGCATTTTTTTTAAATCTCAGTTTATGAAGTTCCTGCTGTGTGTTGCAGTGGTAGTGCCTCTGACATTCTATCCACACTAAGCAGTGGTTGTCATATGATTCTATAACCTGGGATATTGTTCCTTATTGGTTTCTAACCCATAAAACATTCTATGATATTTATTACAACTGCAGAATAAACTGTAAGTGTTTATGTCTTGGTCACTTTAAAGGATCACAGCGCCACTGTTGTCAACATATCAGTGCAGCTGTAAAATGTCATATGCAAAA
Organism: Fowleria isostigma; assembly: GCA_029814645.1. Taxonomy (NCBI): domain Eukaryota; kingdom Metazoa; phylum Chordata; class Actinopteri; order Kurtiformes; family Apogonidae; genus Fowleria; species Fowleria isostigma. Next base: position 17,125,058 of record JAPTGZ010000010.1, on the reverse strand, counting down.
TGAGGTTAAATAAATTGTACTTCTGTTACACACATCCAGGAAATGTTTATAGGACACATAACACAAAATAGAAGTCATTTCAAGTTAATTAGCTTCCACATGCAAAACCACTGGCATGATCCTTAAAAGTTGACATCACACAACCCAAATTATCGACATTAATTTCTCCCACAAAAAAAGAACCACATCTAAGAAAGAAACTAATTGTGCACACACTTGCACAAACACAGACAGGGAAGGGTTGGTTGCCAGGCTTAAAGACTGACTTAATACAACTATGCAGAGAGGGACTCAGCTTGCATTTCATGTCTGTGTACGCATGTGTGTATTCCTGCTTGGTATTCATGGGGTAGCAGACAAGCCTTGAGCAGCAAGTCCGCCACAGGGACAAGTGGGATAGGGCTGAAAGGGTTCCAGCTAGGCCATACAAACTAGACCCACTCAGCTGGAAAACAGTGCTCGGGAGAATTGGATGTGGCCCCCAGTCAGACACTGGTGGCTCCAATTTTCTCTGCTCATATATTCTTCACTAGGATCCCCTTGAAAGCGAGATGATGTATCCCAGGGGCTTTATCATTTCTACTCGCACACACACAAAAAAGCACATCGCACAGCAAGAAGCCCTATTTCCACATGTTACCTACAACGCCTGGCCTTTTTACATCTCATATGTTTTTATAAAGCCACAGTGGCCTGCTGAAGAAAACTGTTAAGTCTCTAATGTGCAACTACTGTGTCAGCTCAACCACCCTCACCATTACACCTTTAAATACTCCCTTCCTGAATTACACCTCAATGTACCGCATTCATATTTTATTTTGTAATTTTATTCAGTTAATTTATTATAATATATCATCTATGAGAAGCGTGTTCCCTTTTGCACAAAGTGTGAAGTCAAGCACGGAGAACAACTTTTTTTTGTCCTTTTGCTGATTCAGAATATTATATGGAGTTGTTATTAAAGAAATTATTGTGACTGTGTGGTTTTACACTGGGATGCAATCCCAAACCATTCTGTGGTGGTTCTCTCTCTCACTTGGCAAACTGCAGACTACACAGAGTCTGCACTATATGTTTCTGTACGTCATAGGGTTGGACCTAGGTCATAACACATTCTGTAGATACACACACTCATTAACATCATTGCCCCGTGCACAGGTATCAGGTTTTTAGAAGTCCCGTAAGGAGCCTAGATGTGCAGCCCACCCTGTGACAATACAAGCAGGGAGTGCAGGACTGAAAGGCAGCTATTGATAGTTGTGTGGGGCAGCAGCGGAGATTCTGTTTTAACACATTCCTGCTCTTATTGAGATGGAGCGTGAACGTGGGTTCGAAGGGAAATGGTTATGGTTATGGATATTTGGGGAGGCTGGGGCTGGATTATGTTGAGTAGACACAATTAAGTTGAAACTGGAAAATATACAGTGAAAGTGGCTACTCTTATTGTACCCTAGAGCAAATGGTGGCTCTAGTGTTTAGCAAAGGTTTTCTCGTGCTGAATGTAACCCTATTGAATTCATCTTGGAGATTCTTCATTCAGAGTCGGTGCTTGTGTTTCAGAGACCATGTGCCGCTGTTTATTGACATGGCCATAAAAATGATATGGCTCATATGACCCGGGGTGGAGGGTGGCTTTTTATTTTGTACTTGTGGACGATGAATAGGGTTAATCACTCACTCAGTTTCTTAATGAGATATCAACAGTCTGCCTATAAAAAAATACTAACAGAGGTCCAGATTAGTGCAGTTTATATGCAGGTCTACCTTATCCGCTTGTTGGTTTTACCCCAGTTTCTCATTACAGTCTTATGGAGGAATGATAATAGCAGCCTGGGCCTTTAGATAATGGAAACAAGGCCAGTGGGATGACTGGAAGGTTTCCATTCACCATGGCGGCACCTCAACAGTCTGTAGTGTTTTACATTGAAATCCTTTTTCTCTAGCCCATAATAAAATGAAAATAATGACACTGGTATGAAAACAAACCTTGTTGTTATCACACTTTGTTACTGCATTTTATTTTCTCTGCAAGCCTATATTTTCATTGTGCAGCACCATATAACATCAAAATCATGAAAAGAAACTTTATTCAAATGAATACATCATGCATGTTTGAGTCACATTCTCAAGTTAAATATATATATATTTTTTTAACAAATGAGTTTATTACTATTTTAAGCTTTATATTTTTGAATACATTTATGAAATCTTTTGTATTGAAAGCTTTACATTTGTCTGTAATATGTCAGAACAAACCATACTAAACAAATAAGATCACGGAACTTCTCTGCAAAGTGTTAGCTCACTCTTATAACAATAATAATGGGGATCAATAAATAAATAAAAATAAAAATTATTTACAATGGTACTTGGTACTTTTGCAAAAGTACACCCTCTTACCTTTTTAAATCAAACATAAATGTCCATATAAAAGACTACCATCCTAATATCCTATAAAGACAGTCCAAAATATGTCATTAATGGAGTTTTTTCAAATAAGTCCATTTTCAGGTTGTGCTTTGCTGTTATTTTTTCCATATTGTATACCTTGTTGAGTCGCTCTTTCCACTAATCAACAGTTGGGGGGTAATGGGTTACACCAAGACACAATTATCAGCTTTTTTTGCCTCCATAATAAGGATTTTAAAGAAATATATTTATCTTTACACTCAATAGGGATTTTTAAGTATATTTTTAAGTACTTTTAAAGTACTTTTAAATCTTTTTAAGTACTTTTAAAATTCTACTCTGAATTTGGATTTCTCAAGCAAAGCCCATAATTAAAAATAATATAAAGAGCAAAGTTAGTACACAGTTGTTACATTAGTTTGACACACATCTAAATGGATGCAGTAGAACACATACCCCCACAGGCCCCACGTTGCTGTAACTCTATCAGGAGCCATATCTTGCAGTATGTGGAAAAAAAGAGGAGAAAAAAAAAATCTAACTCCTGTCCATCTTCATGGATCTGCCCCAAAAAGTAATGCGTTCGTCCTTTGGCCATTACCTACACATTCATGAAAGATAAATAAACATACCATCCAACAGACACAGAGGAAAAGTCACCTCCCAGGTGGAGGTAATACAGTTGGATCCATATCTAATAAATGCCTACTGCAGTTGTTGCATATGTTTATTTTATACTGTGCATGTGGTCTTTTTTAAAGCAGCAGGATCTCTGGTCTCTTAGTCCAAATCAAAAGGCTAAATATAAACATAGATGATCTGATATTGCATGGAGTGTCACATTTCACTGAAACTAAACAACATTTTGTAATTACAGCTGTCATTCACATTCTGCTCTTTTGACAACACCTATGAGCATCCAAAATACAGTTGTGGAAAAAAGTTTTCAGACACCTTTAATATTTTATGGAATTTCAAATATTATCATGAAGCATTTATGGGGGGAAAAAAAATCTGTGTTATGTGTCAAAGTTTGCTGCATCAAATAGACACAAACAAGTACTTTTTTTTGTTTATTATTGAAAGAAAAAAATAACCAAATTCTTTACAGTTTTATCAAGTCACATGTGTTTTATTCTTCTTGCTGAAACATCTAGTTTTGACTTCGATGGAATAGAGCAGAAGGGAGCATGTGGGTTTAAAAACTGGAACAATACTTGGCAGAGTTCAATGACTTTAGAGTGATTTTTAATATAATATGTCACAAATGAATGGGGTGTCTGAAAACTTTTTTCCACTACTGTCTAATCAAATTATCAACTAGATTTTCTACAGCTTGAAAACAGAGACGGCAGATGGGTAGTAGAATTTTTGTTTCCTGTCAGAGCTTTTGAATTATGATATGCTGAAAGTTAATTATGGAACTTCTGTCCAACACTTTCAGTTAATTTCAGCTTGCTTCAGGAAATTATGAACATGAATGATTGTTTCTGCCTTTTAAATTAACACACTGTTACAAAATCCTTTGTTTTAGGTATGTTTAGAATGCTGTAAGTGTTAGTATGTGTTCATTCTAGACTTTTCTGTCTATTATTTGTGACTGTTTGGTGATGCATAATGTACTCAAGGCCCGTCTCTGGTCTTAACCCATCTTTTTGAGTTGTGTTGGCTTTTGCCAGTCGGTCCAACCCTGGAGCTGACTGACGCCCTTTCAAAGCAGTCCATTAGCTAATGATGCAGGCAGCCTTTCTTCCCTTTAGTCAACCTCACACATCTTTTTCGCTTACTCTCCTCTACTCTTCCCTCTTTTTAGCATTCTTCTTTAATATGCTGATGATAAGCACACACCACGAAAAATGCCCACATTTCTTCTCCTCTCTATGGAAATGTTAACTTTAGGAAATCACTGTAAAATTGATGGCTGGGCCATTAAAATTTGATTTGAACACAAAGCTATGGTCTGTGGTATATTATTTTTTCTCTAAGACCCATGACTTGACTGGTGGAATTATATAGTTTAAGAAATCATGTCATTTCTCAGATATGTAGTTGATTATCATTTGATGAAATGTTCACAGGAGGGAGAGTAAATTATGTGGTGTTTATTATTATTATGTGGCCTGTTACTCAAATAGATTATTTTGCATAGAAACGCTGGGGAGAGAAACACAGAAAGAGAGAAAGAGGTTTGGCAAGAGGACATTTAAGTCAACATTATTATTGTAGATTACAAATACATCTCAACAACAACCCTGTTTGACCTTATTTTTTTTCAATATTGATCAAAATCTGTGTCCTTCGATCATCAGTCAGGGACCAAATGGCACTTGGAGTTTGCTCCACGTCTTCTTGAGTAGCAGGAGATGTTGGAGTTTTGCCAACATACATTAACTGGTCACTTTAACCTGCTTCATATTAGCCCGTAGCAACTGCAGGAAAACACTCTTTCCAGGTATATAAAGAATGCTACCTCAAGATTGTTACCAAAAACCTGGCTTATTAATTGCATAGTAAATTTTCCCCTAGGCTGATTACATAATTATAACGTAAAAAAAAACAAAAAACTGTCAGCATATATATTATACACAGACTATTTTTCCACACATTATGTTAACTGTATTATTCAAAAGGATGTACATTTTTATGGAATGAATATAAATAAGCCTGCTTTATTTGAGACAGTACCACTATACTATAACAAACTTGATCTTCTCATGCTGTCCTAATACACGGCATCAGTTCCTTTTTCATACCTTAGTAACCTCTAGAGCTTTTCCTCCTTTTCCACTTACTGTATCATCCGCTTCCTCTTTTTCAGCCTATATCTTATCAGCAGCCTGGCCTGGTACCTTTAGGCGTTCAAAGGCCTGGTATTACTACACAGAAAAATGTCTCCTTGTAATAACTGTGTCCAGGCTGCTGGGAATACCTACTACATCTGTGTTATGATTTTAATAGTTCTTGCTGGTTCATTGAAGGACTTGAAAATGGACATGTGGACTGTCAGAGTTTCTACAGTATCCGCAAGCTTATTTTCTTTGCATGTGCGCATGTATTCCAGCATGTTGCAGGCACAGACGCAGTGAACTCCCTTGACCTTCCTCTGTCTCTTTGCCTTCATTTGTGGTATTATACCACTTGAATCCACTGAGACATTTTGCCACATTTAGTGTCTGTAATTCGCCTAAATTTGTTTACAAAGATGGACATCTGTTGTCAACAAACTCCAAAGTAACACCCATATTTACAAGGAAAAAGACCAACAGCCTCTCATTTTTAAATCATCTGTGAGTGATTTAATCAGGATAAACAAGTCTCAGCGTGGAGAGAGAGACTCAGTACACTCTTTTCTGATTGGACTCTCAAGGACTTCTCCTTGTGATATACGAGTCACAGAGTCTTTCTTTAATTAGCACTGACATCATTCACATAAAAGAGGAGACAAATATCGGGAAGGGGGGGACTGACTGACAGAGACTGCAGACTGAGCACTGTAAAGAAAATGATGAAGACAGAGCAGTTTAGAAAGACTAAGGAGCGATCTAAAAGAGTGGTAGTGAGGATTTGTTAGGGAGTTAGGAAAGCAGGCAAAAAGAAGAGCGACAGTGTAAATCATGTACACTCAGTCAAGGTTCTAAGGGAGAGGCCTAATGGAAATCTGTCACAGTTATGTCCATGAGTGGTGGTCCAGGGGGTGTGATATACTGGGGGGAAAAAAAGCAAACCAAATTAATATATTGGCTTAAAGCCATAACACTTCATCATCTACAGAGTACATCATGTTTAGTATAGCTACAAACCCATGAGTTGATGATTTTTACCCCTGCCCCTGTGGGGGTATTGGAGTTGGGTCTGTCTCTCTTTGTGTCTGTTTGTCTTCACCTGTGGCTTAAATGGTGCGGCACATTTTGACTTGATCTTATATAGAATCATTGGAAATCCTTGAGATATGATAGAAGCTTTATATACACAATCTCAGTCCTCAAAGATGGTCCAGATCAGGATGCACATTTCTGCAAATTCTTTCCACTTACCTGCTCAGTACTGCCATATTCCATATGGTATTTTTTTTAGTTCTCTCAGTAATTAATTTCATTTAATTAATGGGTTCTATTTTTCCACAGTTTATGCAAAATATTATACATTGCCTTTGCTATTTTCTGTAATGAATTGTCATAATTTTTTATTGTAAATTATAGCCACTGACTTTAATGCTATTTTGGTCATACAGAGGCCACAGTTTAGTTTCAGTACCACTGGTTTACATACATACACACACCCAAACGTACACCATGGTTGGCTCATGGTTTGTATATTTTGAAAGTCCATGAGTGCATTCTAGTTTGTTTGTAACATGAGAATTCATTACGAACAAACAATCTCCCACATTTTCCATTTAAGGCTTAGGTTTTCACCGATTTGCCAGTTGGTCTAATTAAGGTGCATAACCACTTCCTTATAAATTGTATTCTCGATAAATCATTTATTTTATTCTGAGACTTGTTAACCTCCAACTCTATTCAGGTTTCTGTTAATTACAGGGTAACCATTTCACTGTAGATTACCAACATTTGTCAGGATCTCCACCCAGAATTAGTGTGTTTGGAGGCCCATGTGATTATTTTTGCATTAAATATATGAGCTGTGGGGCGGCACAGTGGTGCAGTGGTTAGTACTGTCGCCTCTCACTGAGAAGGTCCTGGGTTCTGTGTTGGTTTTCTCTGGGTACTCAAGCTTCCAGTAGGTGTGAATGTCAGAGTGAATGGATATTCATTAGTATATGTTGGCCCTGTATTGAACTGCCGATACATCCACCTTCTCCTGTCGGGAGCTGGGAAAGGCTCCAGCACCCCTGTAACCCTACTGGGGACTAAACAGTTCTGAAAATGAATGAATGAATGAATGAATGAAAATTTGAGCTGCCTTGCAGTCTGTCTGCTGATTATCACCGAAAGTCTGCTGCTGTCTGTAATGGTTTGATAACAGCCTACAGTTCTCTTTGTTAATTCAAAATGTAACCACAAAGAGGGTTTCTTATTCTCCTTACCCACCCAGACTTTCCCACATGGTCCAGGATTTGAGCTGGCAACTTTCCAGTCACAAGCCTGCATCCTTAACCCCAATGCCTTCACCACAATGCTGCTGGTCCTGCGAAATTCAAGTAGTCACCTTCATACATAAAAGAAGAAGTTATTTATATGACTAGGTTATTTCTATACATACATGGTTGTGTACATGTGTACATATGTTTATTTTTAAATGAACATATACACCATCTTACATAGTGTCTGGTGTTTAGTTATAACAACTGATGCACACAAGAGGTATGTATACTGGAGCATGATTTCTTCTCTTTTTAGGTAATAAACAATGTACTGAGAGTCAATGAATAAAACACAAACTGGAAACTGTTCTCCTTCCAGACTAATGGGCCCTCGCTTTTTATTTTCATATGTGTTGCAATTAGAGATGGAAATTGGTAGTTGTTTAAACACAATTATTGTGCTACTCAACAGCAAACACCAGTCATTTGAAATGAAATTGGGGCTTTGGGTTTTCGTTGGAGGAAACATTAAAAACAACTATGCTGCCAAAGAATCAAAGACCTTCCTGTGTAGGGGAGCCGAGTTGTATTTGAACCAATGGCGTTTTGCCTGGTGTCCTCTTGGTGTTCCTGTTGGTGTTGCTGGTTTTTACTGATCACATTTATTGTCTGCCTTTTTTCTACTTTAGTAAGCAACCGCAATGAAGTAAACAACAAACTAGAGGGCAGCAAGAGGGAGTACAGACCTCCGCCAAGGCCAGTGGTGAACTACTGCCAGCAGATATATACTCTCATCAGATGTATTAGAAATTGGCACAGTAGTTTTGGCATAATTCTAATTGCAAACAGCACCAAAAACATAACCTGTTTGGTGGAGATCACATAGCTATTCATGTTTACTCTCTACTGTATCATGGCTGATGCTGGTCCAATGTAGCTGGTTGGATGTGATTCTAAATATAGAAGTGCGCTTTTTGCATTTAGTGGTGAAAGGCATGCTTTATAACTAAAGATGATGTATAGTTGTTATATTTTTTTCAATATTTCAAGATTACATTTGTGTATCCAATGTCTTGAGCAGACAATGATTGTGTTGGACAGTGGATTTTACCATCTGATTCTAGAGCAATAATAAGAATGTGAATGAAAACAGACATCTGTTTAGGGTTTCTAACTGTCAATTCCTGACTTTCATTTCAAGTACCTAAGTGGATAAGTCTAAAAGCTTATCATCCATTTAGGCCTCATACTTCCATGGTATTACAGCTACACTCCTTTTTATGATAAATGAGTACAGTCCCCAAAGATTGGCAAAAAAAAACAAGTGGTATTGTTTTTAGTTGAGCTCATGAATTGTTGATACAAAAGGATCTCAGTATGTGGCTGTGTGTTTTCTGTTTTAACACTTTTTGCCCCTGAAACATTGAAAAGGCCAAGTACTGTAGTGGAAAAGTCTTTTTTTTTTTTTTTTAAATTCTGTGTCAGTAAGAATTTTGCACCTCTCTTCATCCAGCTGTACCTTATTTATTACAGAGCCAGGAAGTATACAGTAGTTTTCACTTTTAATGTCGTTAGCATTAGGTGGGCAGGCTGTGTATGGACACATTTAGTTCACAAACTATAGAAAAGGAGAGGCCCTCACTGTCCAAACAAGCCCTCTTCATCCCACAGTGCTGTGCACTTCGGGTGAGAGGGGACTGAGAAAGTTCCTTGGCTTTACTGGGTAATCCCTTGATAAATAAACTGGGAAGACAAGACCACCACTGCTATCTGTAAGGCAATACTCCCTGAGAGGAGGGATGGCCCTGGGCTAGGCTAGCCTGGACCTTATTCTCTTACTAGGTCTTCTTACACTCTTTTGCTGCAGGATAATATCTGCAGAGTTAAACACTTTTACATATATGAATAAAATTAAACAGAGAAAATGAATCCTGGTGCGCACCTTTGTAAGGTAAATGGGTTCAATTAATGACTGTTCTTTCTATGTAGTAAAGTAAACCTATGTTTTTAAAACATATGTATGTGCCACAAAAATCCTGATCCATGCAGTATGCAGCAGTAGAAAACAAATTTCATTGGTTAGTTCAACCATACATGGAATACATACCTTGTATTTCCCTAAAGTCTTCTCCTGTTGAGAGCATGCATCCAGTGAATTTTCCCACCCCATCAGTCTCTGTCCTCAGGCAATCATATAAGGAATGCAACACAAAATAGCTGAAATTGTGAAGGTGTAACAAGGACAAACAGGTGCATACACACACATGCTCTACCCAAATGGGATTTTCATTCTCACGCCATCATCAGGTCAAGAGATAATTGATTTATGGCCATGTTCAGGACCATGTCGTTATTCAACCTGTCATCTGATTGGCTTTCCGGATTATGTGGTCATAAGATCCAACCAATGAAGCATGTCTCAATTTCCCTGAGATTCTTAATGAGGTTATGCTTATTTTCCCCTCCATGACTTGCTGTTCTCTTAAAACTGTTTATTTAGTTAGATGGCTCAATTATTTGTGTTATCTTTATTGTTTTGAAATGTGGACTATTCTGCAAAATCTTCAGGCTTCATCACAGAGTCTCTTTAATAAAGTGGGTGTAGAAACTAAGGGGATAGTGCAAACAGAACTGTGAGTGACCCCCGCTTGATGTTCATATTTTACCAAAATGTTTACATTTTTGTCCTAGAGAATAGCAAAGTGTCATACAAAGGCAGGTGAGAAATGGTACTGGATTTAAAATGCTTCATGGCCTCTTGAAAAAGCTCACAATTACATGATTCCACTCCGCCTTGATCCTCCATATCTCAGTGCTACAGAAAAATGTAAACCTTTTTTGGTGCTAACATAGACCTCCCAGTCTGGACATGATGTCATGGATTATATCTTCTGTTATATGGTGCATGCATTTCAGGAATGTAGTTTCCAATACGTAGTATTTTAAAATAAAAGTGGTTAGATGCATATGGTTCACTTCAACTATCAACAACATGCCATTTACTTTCCAAATAGGTTGCATGGTAATATGCATCAGCCTTCACACATTGAGTTTTATTACGTCTTGGTTTTATTGGGTAATTTTATTCTGCTGCCATAAACACCAAAGTACTTGAAAATGGACTGCACGATGTTGAATGCTCTAAGTAATCTAGCGGGTATAAACGAAATTATAAACTTCAAAATATCCTTGTTTGTCATTACCATTGCTCAAATGCTCCAATTTGGCTAACTTTGTTCATAAAACAATCCTTTTTACAGGTTTGAAGTTTACAAGAGATCTAATAAATGTCTGAACACATGTTGTGTAGACAGAATACAAATTAATTAAACAGAAAAATGTCACTGCTCATACAAAGGGCATTTGGATTAATGTGTTGCTACTGGTCATGACCAAATCAGTTTCTATGTTCCCCTATGTCCGGTCACCACCGCAATTTAGTGTAAGCGTGACACGTTTGGATGTGTGTGTGTATGCAACTTGTGCACGTGTGGCTTTGAGCAGCTCTACCACATGTGAGCATGTTTTATGTTTCCAGAGGGAGTTAAGGTTAATGCAATAAAACAACCTTCCCCTGCCCGGCGTCTGCCTTAAGTGAGGATTTAAGACCAGAGTCGAGTATAGACAGAGTAGGATAGAATGAGCCCTGTAAAGAAGAGACAATAATGCAGTTAAAAATGTGATGGTATGCAATTATTCTGTGAAAAAAATCTGTTTGATTACATTAATAGGAATCTCTTTTCTCCAAATTAGCTAGCTATTACATAAAAACCTCAAATTAAGGCCAGTCAGTGTATTAGGTGCATGCATGGTTTTTATCCCAAAAGGAAGGGTTAGTCAGTTAGAGAGCAAACCACACTATTTTTATTTTTTATTTTTTTCAGCACAAAATATAGCTAAGAGTCCAACATCCTTATTGTATTCATTGAACCATTCATACATACAGGTTAGATCTACCACTGTTGTGCAGCTTGTTGTTCAGTGTTTTCAAAGCTGAAGGACACTTCAACATTATCCTTATATATGGCTTATGATTACTATGATGAATGTCCTAAATGATCAAAGTTGATAATTACTATAGGCTATACATGTTCTGGGAAAAACCTTGGTTTTTTGCAGTGCGTGCCATCACATCTCTTTACTATATAATTATGATTCTTCCACCATTATGCAGAGAAATATGAGTTTTTCTGACTGTGGTGTTTCTATATAGCCTATTTTCTGTAAGACCATCTTTTCTAAATCAACAATAAATAATAATGAATTATACGTATCCCTACTGGATGCTCGTACATGACAGAATGACTCATCCCCTTTAAACAAAGCGGTGCATATACATTGATTACTGAGGATTTACTCAGTCCACAGTGCAAAAGCCATTATGCTGACTCTCTGGCTAATTGAGGACCACTTAATAACACTGCCTAGAGGCTTTTAAGCCAATGAGATGTCATTGATTTTGCTTCTTGGTTGGAAGCGCACGCCCCTTTATTCATGACCCCACAGTCTCCTCCTCTTCATTCCCACCTTTAATAGCACACTAGAGATGCAAGCGTTCATTGCCAACTGTGTGCACGTGCTTTTACCTCCATGAGGTAGTGGAATGTTCTGCATTTAGGGCCATGCCTCCTGACAATAATTCAGTCATCACACCATTTTCTTTCATCATACCTCCAACCTCTTGTGCAGCATTTTCTCATGTTGATTATTGTTCTGAATATTTCATATTTTACAATTCATTGTTTTTGTCATATTCCTCACAATAATTCAGCTAAACTACAGACATTCTCTTCATTCTCTTTTGAAGCTTAAAGCATCAGTTGCTCCACATTTATTTGCATTCAGCTGTGTAGGTGTTAGTTGGTGGTTTATAGAAGCCACCATCTCCACCCTTGTCGTTATTTTTTTTTTTTAGTTTAACAAGTGTGTGTTTGCTCTATGCTTTCCACAGGTGGACAAGGTGTGTGGCCTGTCTACAGGGGAACCGACTGGCATGCAGCCTACCAGCTCAGAGGTCACAACCTCCACCATGACCTCATTTACTCCTCCTCAGTCTGCTGCCCCCTCGCAGCCTCTACCAGAACAGTGGATGGGGAAGCTAGCTCACTTGAGGAGGTAAGGTTAAACACTGAGGTGAACTGTTATTGTTTGATATTTAGTGTTCTGTTAGTTATGCTGGAGGCTGAGTAAATTTAAGTTAAATGAGAAGAACCCTGAGCTTATGGGCACAGTTTCACAAGACATAGTTGCCATCAGGTCTCTCTTTTTTATTTGGTTAGCTGCACAACACATGCACCCACACACTCACACAATTAAAGTAGTGCCTGGCACTGTCATCTATGCCCTCCACCTGGCCTCTGGGGCAGCCATCCCATGCCCACAGCAGCTGGTTGTGCTGTGCCATATGAGGGGGAGTGGGTAAGATTAATCTTGACAGACCAACAATTTCCTGTTTACCCAGACGTCCATACCACCACGTCTGAACACCAGCCGGCCTCAGTTTAAATAGTACAACACACAGAAACACACACAGACATACTCTTACAGTGTTACTTGCCTGACCTTGTCCCAAACCATGAATCATGGCACTGATTCCAGCCTAGCTGACAGGTCTGGCCTGGCACTGCCACCACCATTCATGGCAACACAATCCAGCTCCCTGCACGCTGCCAGGCCTGACCAAAGCACATGTGAGTGTGACCACTTCAGAGACATGGCATCACCAACTACAGTAAAGGGAGAAAAGTACTGTAGAAAATATGACACACGATGATGTAGAACAACGTTGTTATTTTATTCTAATGGAAGAATCGGGATTGAGAAATTCAGCAGAACCCTGTGATTTTTCCATGAGTGTGACTGCTCAAAAATTTGCAGATATTTTTGCTTGTATTTTTGTTAACTGATTAACATGTACTTGACATTTCATTGTCTATTTTAACTGTTGGAGTGCTGTGGACTTGATATTGATTTATATCTGGTGTTACCCGATCTCTGCATGTGCATGATTAATCACTCTCTTCCAGGGTCAAGTGACTTTTTTCTCCCTCCTTCCCACATCATGCCGTCTTTTTGTTTCTTTTTTCTTTCTTTCATCTCCTGCCCCCACTCCATCTCGTCCCTCTGCATACTCCCTGCTTGCAACAATTTCCCTTGGACTACAACTCCCATCATTCCCAGCTCGTTCCCCCTGAAACCCTCCAAGAACAATAAACATAGTCTGAGAACACTCTCTAGGTAAGCATGAACCCTAGGGGATTCTTTATCTCTTCTCACACACCGTGTGTAGAAAGGACAGCTTATACTGTAATTGATACGGGCATAGGGTTCTTAATCAGTTGGTTTCATAAGGACTTAGATTCTTGCATTGTTTTCCATAAAACCTACTCATATGGTTTGATGATCATCTCAGCAATAACTTTCTTCACTTACTGCTCTGAATGACTCAACACATACTGGAAGCTCTTGTGACCCCTGCTGTCTGCTCTGCCACGTGGGTGGCAACAATGTGTGTCCGATCAAAATATTTTGATATTGTTTTGCTGGAGATGACAGTAGCTGTATCGTTAACATGTGTTTGTAGATCTGATGAAGTAAGCACTTTGTAGCACATTGTAATTGAGAAAAATGTGCTGACTCATTGAAGTGGTCAGATTCAAAGCCAGTATTTCTCCGCCAACATCATTATCAATCATGTGTATTTATCATGTGCATGTACTGTGGAATGGTTTGCAGATACTGTTTGTTGTTGGTGGTATAATACCAAGATAGAGTATCACATTTATGTTCTCCACCAACCACACCAAGCATGTGGATGCACAAGCCGCAACACATAATACATTTCTCAATTTTATTTTCAAGCATGGCAAGTGATTCAGAGCATTTGTGCAATGGATTAATATCTTTTGGTGCCTTCCCTATGTCTATTCTCAGAGAGTTCCTGATGTATGTACAGCGCTACAAGTCCTTCTTTGCAGCTTTGCCAGAGATGCTGTGTGAAGGGGAGAATGTGGTGGACGACTCAACATGCTGGAGCGGAGACGACGTGGTGGAGAGGTAGGAGAATGGAAATCGATTCAGACCTTCTAGAGGAAAATGGAGAAAGGGGACAGACTAATGTGCTTAGTCTGTCACTTCTGAATTAATACCCAGAGCAAATGAGAAAATGGAAAATGAATATGAAATGATTTATCAGCATATGCCAATCGCATTCCAGATGTACTTGTAAAGTTCTAATAACCACTTATATGCATTTCTCAGTTTCTGTATTGACTTATAATCTGGATATATGGGAAGTATGTGCAGCAGTAAAAACAAAAGTTTCAGAGGAAAAACAACTATAAACAAAGAGGTAGTATTTAGTTTAACTTTCCTTTGCATTTAACATGTCTTAATTGCTCAGACAATATGAGATTTATTTAATTGATTTTCTGATGTTTTATACCAGGTTTTATTTATCGTGTCAGATGTTTCTGTTTGTGCTGTTTCTTGTTTATGGGAATAGGGGTTACTCTATTTTTCCTTTATTTATTCAGGAAAATAAATATCGTACAAGTAGTGTCACTAAATAGTAACTTTAACCTTTAGTTCAGTTTTTTGCGTGATTGTAAGGCTGTGCTCATATCCATGTAAGTTCTTGTTGTGTTTGAAGAAAAGGAAATGAGAAAAAATATGTAAGCTCTATTCAACCCAGCAAAAACAGCAAAAAGCCAGCCTAAGATTTTGTAAAGTACTATATGTGTCTGCAACCATGGAACCAGAATCTATATACAGTACGTAGAAAAATATACCAAGAAAAAAACTGCCTTTATATGACCAAGAAAATTATATAGTGACATCATAGAAAGATATTTACATATATTATCATATAGTATTCTCACATTTTTATTTATTATTTTAATAACAGCGAACATGCGTTCTTTTCTTATATTTTTTCTTGAATTATTGTGCTACTAGAGCAGTTTGTTCCTTATGATTAGAGAATTTAAGAATGTATTTTGTTACACTACTTTGTCCTGGCCAGTTGTTCCATGAAGATGGTCTTAGCTGCAGTTTGGAGTTCAGTACTGGCCTTCATTCATTACTGTTACACTTTATTTTCAATAGCCTTAACTACCTTGTCTTGAGAAATATAAGTACATTCAGACTTGGAATAAAGTGGCAGGCCTTGTGCATTTGTCTCTGTGCTTGTGTGAGTCAATGTAGCACGCTGTTGTTAATCAGCGTGGAAATAAGGAAGTCATTAAATTCATCTCCACATTCAACAGGCAGGCAGAACAAATAGTCCCTGGCTTCTCCTCTGCTTTGTATTTCAGTTAGCTAATGGGTTGTTATCTGTTCCCTTCTTTCGTGTTTCTAGCTCTTTTTTTCATGGCATTTATGAGGTTTTATTTTTTTACTGATTTATAGGTGTGGCCTTGGAAACTTTTTCTGCATCTCTAAGACTGCAGTATTTGGTGTGTGTGTGTGTGTGTGTGTGTGTGTGTGTGTGTGTGTGTGTGTATGTGTGTGTGTGTGTGTGTGTGTGTGTGT
>JAPTGZ010000010.1:17088457-17101515 GCA_029814645.1 Fowleria isostigma | reverse complement strand
AAAAAAAATAAAGGTTTCTACTTCACGGATTTTGCCTATCACGGGTTCTTTTTGGAATGTAACCCCCGTGAAAAACAAGGGTTTAATGTATAGCAATTGCTGTGTACACTGGTAATAACAAAATAAATTCAATAATTGTTGCTCAAAAAGGGGCGGGAAGAAGAAAACATATTAAATCACACCCCCATTTTATACGTTATAACATTACTTTTACTTCCTTAATGATAAGGTTACATTTGTTTCATAATGTAAACTCATTCACTCATTGATGTATATTACACAGTAACTATCTAAATGATAGTCTGCATAACTTATTTTATATTTCAACAAAATTTGTACATACCAACAATGATAATGGAAATGACACATTCCAACATAGTAAACAATGACAGCACGTATCAACAAAGGTAAGAAAAAACCAAGGATGTAATGGCCCAGTGATTAACAATAAGCTCCGCCCTCCCTGTACTGTGACCACACCATACGTTTGTAAAATGCTTTAAAGCTATGGATGCTTTGGCATTGCTCGTGATGTAGATCTAGACTGTTCCACAGTTTCACCCCTCATACAGACACACAAAAACTCTTCCTGGTAGCTCAAACCTTAGGAAGTATAAAATTTCTAAAAAGCCTATTGTGCCATAAGTACTTGGAAGTACAAAAAACCTTTGGATGTTAATTGGTAGTAATTTGTTGAATGCTTTAAATAAGATTATTAAGGTATAATATTTCACAAGGTGTCACCGTTTCTGCATTTATTATAGTTTTTAACGTCATCTAATCTCTTTGCCCTGATCTTCCATTTGTCTTTTTTTTTTTTGTCAAATTGTACGCCTTTTCTCTTCCAATATGTAAAGTTATTGAAATGTATAAAATATGTGGAAGACAGTGGGTCCAAAACTGCTCTTGATATTATACATGTTATGCTCTGTAATATAAACTGCTGTTCTAAAATTAAAAAAAATAAATAAATAAATAGAGGAGATAGAGGAGTAGATGACATACTAAGGGAAGTATGGATGGGTAAACAGTGGATAGAAAGAGAACTGATGAGTAAAGAAATGAGAGATGTAGGTCAGTGGGAGAAGGAAGCAGTGGCTTTAGGAGAGCGCTTTGTGGCTTCATTGTGTCCACGAGCCTGTTTGAAGCCCTCGTTGCTTGTATGTCTTGGTGCCAGGCAGTAATGTGTGTAAATCATTTTCCTTCGTGTTGCCTGTTCTGCATGAAAGGGTTATACTAAACCCTTGAGTTTTGACATAAATTCTAATGTTAGTTAACAAAAGAAAAAACCCTCAAATAATATATCCCTGTTGTAATTATCATTGACTTCATGTACTTTCATACATAAACACCACACCACCAGAATTTTAAATGTGAAACAAAACGGTAAACAGTGAGCCATCCAGGACTAACGTCTCATTTCAGGGGTAATTTTATCTTGTGTCATGAAATTGCTCTTGGAAGACACTGCAGCTATGCAGGGAAATGGTCATTATTCCCTGGCTTTCTCTCTATTATTTTTGTCACATTTTTGTAATAGTAGAGCTGTCTCTAGCTGTATCAGCAGAGTTTGGCACCCAGTAGACTTATGTAGTAACAGTAGACTGAAATCAAGGCTTCACATATCTATATAAGTAAGCCCCTCTTATTTTGAAAGTGAGGTTGGGATTAGTTAGACATTTTTTAACTTCATTTTAATCGTGCTTATTGTAATCAAGGCGAGACCCTACAGGTGAATAGGGTAAGGTTTTAAAATGATAGATATCACCATAAAACGTCCTCTGTTGATTACTTAAACAAGTATGAAAAAAAATGTATTACAAGACTTGGAAATTTTTGTTTAATTATGCAAATTAGGCAGTATTTTATTAAATCTGAACACTTGCATATATTTTCAGCAGATAGATCTGAACATATGATAAAGCCAGGTGCAAAATTTATTTTTCATTTTGTTTAAACAGAAGATGAAAAGAAAATGAGAGACATAACATTTGAGGATATCTGCTTTCATTACCTAGGAAATGACCTTAAAACGATAACCTTAAAAAAGTTGATTTTTGCCATAGTTTTTTTTTTATTATTATTAAAGGAGTAAACTAGCCCAAAATCTCAAAATTGACCAATGCATGAAAAATTGATGTTTTTGCCTGCCATGTCTTGCCTTAAGAAAAAAAAAAAGCTAATATATATGAGATAAGGGAGTTTGTGGTATTATGAAGAAGGCTTCATATATTTAACCTTTTCATTTCAGAAACACATTTTAACACTGCTCAAAGTTGAAGACAATTGACCTTTGAATTTTCACTTGGATCCATATGTAGGGATTATAACCTTACAGACCGTCCCACTATTTCTGTGTGCTACGGACAGTGTGCACCCTACACACAACACATTCACACACCTAACATGTATCAACACTCACCAGCATGGCTACATCTGACTTACAGAGCTGAACCTCTCTGTGGTGACTATTTTTAGGGATGCCTCTTTTCCTGGGGGATACAGCGGACTTTACAAAACATAGTTATAGGTTCATTAGGATTAGATTTCTTCTTGAATGTCAGCTTTATTCTGTCAAATTCTGTACGCTATAGCTGTAAGTCTGAAGTCAAGGCCCATAGTCTTGGCAGGATTCCCTGTAGAGTTTTAGTGTGAATGTGTGTACAAAAGTTTTCAGTGTGGTATTTACCATCACAGTGAGAATCTGAATCTGAACTCTTTCAGGCTGAGTCCAGTTGCGGGTTTATGCGCCTCTCCAAGTTGTTGTCCAACTCAGTGAATGTTTATGTAAGTTCAAAATGAAAATGAATGACAGGCACGGGAGGAGAGAGGAAAAGCTAACAAATCCAACTCTGTACAAACAACAAAAGTACAGTATTCTACTGTGGTGGGTGTTGTGTGAGGGCCTATGATCCATGCCCTGTGTGTGTGTGTGTGTGTATGTGGTAACCTGAAACCACAGGGAAAACGTTCCTAGAATTCCGGGTGGGTTTGGTGTCGTGGCTTGCTCACTGGAGCCCCCTGAGTGGTGCTGGGAATGCGGCCTCTGCACGAAGAGCTACAGGATGAAGGGAAAGTCCCCCATCCCAACCTTCAAACAGCTATACCTCTGCTTTATGATGAGTCTTTTTTGCATAGAATTGTCCTGGTAATTAAATATATACAATATTTTTAATCAGGA
The DNA here is from genome assembly GCA_029814645.1 of Fowleria isostigma. Classification (NCBI taxonomy): domain Eukaryota; kingdom Metazoa; phylum Chordata; class Actinopteri; order Kurtiformes; family Apogonidae; genus Fowleria; species Fowleria isostigma. Next base: position 17,098,334 of record JAPTGZ010000010.1, on the reverse strand, counting down.
AACCATAAAATACAAGGCAATATACAGTAAAGAACAAATTTATAAGATTGAGGTTCATGTATTAGCAGAAATAAGAGTAAAGAAAAACAAATATATACAGCGCTTTTCAAAAACAAGTTTACAGACATAGATAAAAATGCTAACAAAAAAATGTATGTAGTGTTCACAATTATGCTGTCATTAGTGTATCACCATCCAGCTCGGGATGTCAAACATGCGGCCCGGGGGCCAAAACTGGCCTGCCAAAGTCGAATGATAAATTTATGAAATGCAAAAATTAACTCATTTCAGTTCAGGAGCCAGATACAGACCTTAGTGATCTCAAGTAAATTAATAACATAATAATCTAGAAATAATGACAAGTACAAACTTTCTTCTTGGTTTAATGTGAAAAAATAGCATTACGCTATGAAAATATTTACATTGACCAACTATCCTTTAACTATAAAATGTGAAAAACCTGAAATGTCTAGAGAAAATTATGTGCAATTTTAGCAATATTATGCCTATTACCAAATGTTTATGTAACATTGTGTGTAATGTACATATATATATATATATATATATGTATATATATATGTATATATATATATATGATGTAAATATAGAAATATAGAAATGATAAGTTGAAGCATAATTACGTTTAAATTGCACCTGCTTTTCTTACAAAATTTCAGTTTTTTTCAGGTTATTCACCTCTTTTTTAGTGAAAGGATAGTTTGTTTTAATACACTAAAACAAAGACAAAAAGTTATCATTTACAGGGTATTATGCTGTTATTTTACTGTTCTGGCCCACTTGACATCAAACTGGGCTGAATGTGGCCCCTGAACTGAAATGAGTTTGACACCCCTGATCTAACTGTATCATCTGCCTTCTTTAGGTTAAAATGATATCTTTTTATAAACAGGAGTGTGACCTTTTGCACTGAACCAACCTTATTGTGCTGCCATAATTTTACAGTAGCTCAGAGTGGACCAAAATAAGTACTGGATCTTGAGAAGGAATTTTGAGTTTTTATGTTTCAGTGACGACCACTCAAATCTGTTTTACTCACTTGGAAAGGGAAGGGTAAAGGATAAATATTCAGTTGGATGTAGTCCAGAGACTTGCTGTTAGATGCATCCAAATTTATCAGACTGGTCCTTTACAGCACTGTACAATCCCTAAACCTAATATTGTTTTAACCTTTCTCAGAAATAAGACATTGCACATCTTTATGTCCTTGAGATCTAATTTTCACATTTATCATCCAGACGTGTGCTTAATTGTGACAAATGTCATAAGTCAAAAGTGCAAAGTAGGGTTTCTGTCAGCCCAGCTGAGTCAGGTTTGTTGCAACTAAGTGATGGTGCACACAAAGACCACAACTGAGCAGGATGTGGTTCGTATATTGTTGCCAGATTTGGCAAGGACTAGGGGTTTGCTGAGTTGGGCTTTTCAGTGCTGAGATTTAACTTCTTTAAGTAGCAGTCTGGCCAGCATTTTTGCCCAGGGTCAAAATGTACTGGATTTAGGCCCAGCAGTTTTGCCAAATAATAAACCATCCCAAATTACATCATTACCTTATCAAGAAGTTTCTATGCTTTTTTTGTTTAAACAAGTGGTATAGGTTGATTGATTGATTGATTGATTGATTGATTGATTGATTGATTTTGAGCTTGTGCACTCCATATACACTACTCATTATGTACATAATATGTACACCGATATATAAAAAAAAATCTGTTGTGAACACAGTATACATAATGAAATTTACATAAACAAATGTATATGTGTATAGAGAAATATACATAGTGGCACTGGTAGTAAACCTTATGTGTACACAATATAAATAATACATGAATATATATACAACAATTCATTATTAAAATACAACCCTAATAGCCCAAAAGGGAGTGAGTAGTAGAACTTATTTACTCCCACCCACAGTTTCACTACTTAAACTTGTATGGTTGCAATTATGTCAGTTGTAAACCTACATTAGTACGCTAAAACTAACTTTAACGGATGTACAGGACACACATGCACCCAATCGAGAGAAAAATACTAATAAAGCACAACAGATTAATGGTACCAAATAAATAATTCAAGAAATTTAAGTATACCTAATAAATAGTGACAATGAATGTAGTAAAAAAGTAAATGAGAATCAAAGAACAAAACATACACATAAGAAGAAGAAAGTAAGAAAGAAAAAAAATAAGAAAATTAAGAACAAAACTAAGAAAAACAACACATGACCTTCACGGTCCTTCATCTCTATATTGTTTTAACACCATTTCTTTATATCCTGATTTAAAATATTTGTCTTGGTGCACAGTTATACAGACATATACAGGTGTTCTGTACTTTAGCTAGAACTGCTAAGCACTTAAGCACGACTGGTAATGGAATAGTTCATTTCCTAGTAATGTTTATAAGTGCATGTTTGAAACTGCACCAGGTTTACATGAGCAGCACCAAATTAATTCAACTGGGAACAATTCACAAACGGTATGTGACTGGTCATGCACGTGTGGGTTTATGTGAGCTGCACACAGATTAGTTGAATAATTTATTAATCCCAGTAACCCTTTTTTTATGCACCCATTATCAATCAAGCACATTAAAGTGTAGTGTGTAGTTAATTTTACTGTAATATATATTTAGTCACTGCCGGTTTAGAATTCATTTAGAAAGGCTAACCTGTTGCACTGCACCACAAAAGTCAAATAAATGAGGCCTTAAATTATCCTGAGTCCACCGTAGTGTTTTACAGACATAAAAGGTAAAGTCAAAGGGAGAGTAATAGTATGTATTTTATCAAAAGTGCTAAAGCGATTAAAGCTTTTCACTTTATTAGAATAGAGTAAGATGTCAGAGGCTATAGAGAATACCAGAGACAGGGATACTGTCAGTGACTCATGGGAAAAAATTCTAAGCGGCGGTCCATGTCTCAACCAAACCAGGACATCTCAGATTCATCTCACCGAAATACTTATAATGATGTCTGCAGTTTCCGACCTTTAGCTGATTGACAGATAAGCCTGATCCTGACAAACATGATAGTTATGGCTGGGATTTCTGCCCAGAAAGCCATTTTGGCCATGTGTTTGTCAATGCTACCATCTGCCTGACTTCATTTGGATAATAGCCCCCCCTAACCTTTGCTCTTCTTGTCTGTGCCTGCCATATAGTCCTTCTCTCTTACTGCTAAACCTCAGGAGCACTTTGCACAGCATCGCAGTATTTAATCCCATATATGTTATTCTGGTGTTGAGTAGCGGTAGTTGAGCAGCCTCTGTATCTTCTCATCTAAAAGGCGCTCTCAAATGTCCATCTTATTGGCTGTCTGGGGACCACTTATATGTGTATGTGTGTAAAGGACTGTGTCTTTCTTCTGATTGCATATGAGGCATAACAAATGCAGTGCGTGGTTGTCTGTGTATGCACCACATGTCTGTATCACGGCAGAAGATTGGTGTGAGTAGCACTCCCATGTGCCCTTTACTGCAGTGAAGAGAGACTGATCCCTGACCCCTTCACTCAACACCCTCATAAGCCCTCTCTGCTGTATGTGGGTATGTCTGAGTATGTGGATGCCTGTGTGCGTCTGTAGCCTGGAGTCAAACATGCAGTATGGTCTGGTGTAAAGACTGTTTGTTCTGACTTCTCTTTGCTTACAGAAGCAGCATATAGAGCACAGTCCACATCTGACATAACGTTTCGTCATTCGCGCCTATGTTTACGATACACTTTATCTACCGGACCTTTCTGGAATCGCAAATATCTGCTCCGTGTCGATGTAAAATAAGGACGGCAAAACACAACATACGGCATATTCAACGTCATCCGCAGTGAACCCCTCGACTGGTTTTTCGTTTACACTGGAGCTGTCAACTTTAAGCACTAGAGCCCGCCATTCAGGCCCGGATCAGACAGACAGACATACAAACAGGTGGTCTTACCACACCAGAGGATCATGGGCCACTCCACCCGTCTGTGCTCAGGGGCATAGTTTACTCTCCTGGCTCTGCCCCTGCCTGCCCTTGTCTGCTGTCCATACACCAACTGCCCCCCCCCCGACCTCTAACCTCAGTTATCCATGCCCTCCTCGGCATGTGGGCATGTGGCTGGAAGGGCTGACAGATAATCGCTGTAGGTCTGCTTCTTAGGATGCCTTCTTTCTTTCTTTCTTTCTTTCTTTCTTTCTTTCTTTCTTTCTTTCTTTCTTTCTTTCTTTTTTTCTTTCTTTCTTTCTTTCTTTCTTTCTTTCTTTCTTTCTTTCTCTTCTATTCCTTATTTTAGACACTTAACTATCATTTTTTCTCAGTCTTTTTCTCTGGTTTTGTCCCTCCTTTCTTGCTTTTTTTATCTTTTGCTTTCATTCTCTTGCATTCTTTCTGTCTCTTCAGTTCTGTCAGTTCATATGGTCCTACAGAGTTGGCTACTGCTACCACCTACTGGGACATCAGTGCCATTGAAGGTTACTTTGGGCATTTGGTTACTTTTTTTTATGGCCCAACACTTTTTGTACATGTGGTAAGTACAAGTGAATGTACATTCATGGAAAAGAATATTAGTCCACACTTGTTTTCTTCAATTTTTTGTTCATTTTAATGCCTGGTACAACTAAAGGCACATTTGTTTGGACAAATATAATGATAACAACATAAAAAGTTCATAAGAGCTGATAGCTGATTTAAGAGCTGATAGCTGATTATTTTCCATTGTTTTCTTGATAATAACCAAAATCACATCAGTTCTTACATCAGTTAGCCGCATGGCTATAATTTCTCTTATTTATATGTAAATGTTCATTAATACGAACTGTCCCATTTTAAAAATAAATAAATCATTTGGATAGCAGTGGCATTCTACTGCTAAAACCAGTGCTTTTAGGTATTCCATGTTTTCTTTTCTGTCTGTTTTAGTCACATGATACACACAGGACTTCATACTTGATTGTGTAACCATTGTTTTTGATGATTTTGATGGTCTAACAATTTTCTCCATGACTGTATGTTTTGTATGGAGTTATTGTATGCATATTTGTAAGTGGCTGTTTTATCCTATGTAAAATGTGTTGTCACAAACTTTATATAAAAAAAATAACTTTAGGTTTAGATTTATTCAGTCATCCATAATACAGAAAAAACAAACAATGAGGCTGATTTTAAGTCAACCAACTAGGAGTTCTGAAGACTGAATAGGCTTAGGTAGATGCTTAATGCTCTATGCCTCACCTTCAAATCAAAATCAGTTTTATTTTACAATAAAACATGAAAATTCATTCCTACTTGTATTCCTCAAAAATATTTTTACAAGCCAATGTTTTTAAAACATTAATGAGTTACACATCTTAAAATTAATATTTATGTCATTCCATAATTTAATCCAAATAAAAATACATCTTCTTTTTATACATTTTGTACAGTTAACATACAGACACCTCTAAAATAATACCTGCTTTTTTATATCGAACAAATGGCTATTGTTTATTGAATTATTATTCTATAAGAAGTACAAAAAAAAACATTTTTATTGTAGGTTTAACCATGTTTTTATCCCTGTATTTTTACAAATTTAAGGTGTACCTTTTTTATTACATGTGTGGTTTCTTGTTTGTTCATGTTTGTGATGGATACAAGTAAGGAAAATCTGCATGAGTACTAGTGTGTGAGGGCATTTCTGCAACAGGAAAAAAAAATTGTCCTATTTTGTCAGGAAATGATGTTTGTCTGCATGTGATGTGCATGTGTGGGCAAGGAGGACATGGCTTTTTTCTTTGGCCAATATAATAGTGCTTCCCAGAAGTCTGTGTGGTCTCTTGACTCAGCCTGCAGTATGTCTGCTGGTATATCAAGCAGGCGACACAGAGAGGTGGGGAACAGTTACACCCAGTGAGAGACACAGTCGGGACACTCAGGCATGGGAATGTCCTGAAACCAAACCACAGGCCAATTACTGCTGTAATCTACAGTATGTAACTTCCAACACAGACTATTAAAGCTTAAAAGATTATAGCCATACTCTAAACCTATTTGTCTGTCTCTCCACTGCATGGCTCAATTCTTCATAAGACATTCATTTTGTTTAACTCTTACCAAGGACCAAGTGCGACCAAATGCTTGTACTGATTTGTAGTTGGTTTGGTGGAGGAGTATGAGGGGAACAGATCACATCACTTCAGGTGGTTCCCAGTATAAGTTCCAATTACAATGTACGTCATTAGTCTTGGAAAAAAAACAACCTCTTTGGACACTCCATGGATTTGTGAAACATCATATTTATGAATCAATCTTAAATTATTGAAGTCTGCCAAGTGTTGTTCCATTGTCCAAACCCACATGCTCCTTTCTACATGTTCTTTGTTCCATAGAGGTCAGAACTGGATGTTTCATCAAGACACTGCCCCTTGAAACACATCCAGGGCATGACATGTTAAAACTATCAAGAATTTACTTTTGGTATTTTTTTCTTGCTAATGGTGAATTAAGAAAAATAATAATAATTCGACTTTGTGTCGGTCTGATACGCCACATCTTTTGAAACACACAAATATTTTGTAATCACAAATATTTGAGATTGTGTGCAGTGCTGTAGGTGTGATATAGGTACAGCATGCCTACATTAAAATACAATGTCAGAAGTTGGACTTTCTCAGTTTTATTGTCTTGATAAAGCTTCTTTTCAAAGAAATTTTTAATCCATAAGATATGGGGTCATTACAACCACAGAACCACAATAACATCATGACATTATGTATTATCAGGGAGACTTTTTTTCTCTTCTGAAACTTGAGTCAATGAAGACTTTTTTTGCTACTGTAGAAATCTTTGCCCTAAAATGAACCAATGCTGATGCAAGCCTAAAACCCATTTAGCCCTGCAGGTATAGTCACCCACCCGTGAAAGTAGTAAGAAAGCCTGGGGCATTGAATGTTGTATACTGCATGCAGTTGTGTACATTGTCCACATGGGTGCAGTGTGGAACCAGATTTTGGCACACTGTCAGAAAAGCAACTACCTCTAACTAACAGCCCTGCCTCTGCATTGTGAATAAATGCAGTTCCATCACAACAGCTTAGATTTTGATGAAAAAATAATGTAGACCTTCAGTGTTTATGGACAGAATGAAGCACACAGACTTTATGTTGGCTCTGGGGCATTCACACACAGAGTAAGGGAGAATATACAGTACATTACCCTGTACTGCAAGTTTTGATTTGCTGCTGTCAGGATTTTCTTATTCACCCAGAGGGATGAGTATGTGTGTGAGAGAAAATGCAAGGAAAATAGACAGCAAGAGCAGTTTGTTGCCTAGAGCGAGTCACTTACACCAAATTAATTCAGCTCTTTGGAGTTGGCTGTGATTGTTAGATAAATCGATAGTTGTTCATTAGCCTGAAGTAGCACTGAGATGAAGCATGCATGGCTGTATGGAGGCTAGTAATGGGCCACTGATGGGCCAAACTAGATGTTATAGACATTACTTAGCCTGCAGACTGAAATAGAAATAGACATGTAGAATAGGTCTAATGATGAGAATCAAACACCTCCCGGGTACAAGTTAATCACAGTATATAATTACCTGTTAAATGTAAATGCATGCTAAGTGAACCACTGTCCACACACCTGGGTTATATAGATTTATGTAACCCTAACTTCTTATTTTTTAGCTTTTCTCTTATTTTCCCATATTGAGGACGTCTAAAGCAGCATCAATATAAGCTGAATACATTATGTGCATCCAGTAACTTTAAGAAAATGAAACACTATTCCAATAAGACTTTCAGCAGTGAGTTTCCTAACAATTTAATGACTTGAAAAGCTACTTCGCATCATCACCCATTATCTTTTGGCTTAAGGGGGATCAGGGTCAGCTTTCGTTTTGTGTCAACCTACATACAGTCTTATGGGACACATCCAGTCAACAGCAACAACACTGATCATACAAGAAAACGTCAAGTAAACAGAGTGGTACGGTGCATATGAATTTAAATGAGCACAAATCTGAATTTAATGATTATATATGGAAGTTAGATTTCCTAATTCCCCACAGCTCTACTCTGCGAAAGAGATTAATGCTGGTGTGAACAGAATTAATAATGGGTTGAAACATAAATACGAACCAAATACTTGACCTGTCCTGGTAAATGCAAGGTATGTGTATTTGATAGCATTAGAAATAATATAGAAAACAAATATACAGTATGAACGAAGCCATTCATAACCGCAGTAACATGTTTTATTGCGCTGTAGAGGATAGGCTTTCATGGTGTAATGGCCATGAGTAATTTGAGCCGTTGGACCTTCAACCATATAGCTGTTACAGTGTAACCACTCAATAAACCAGCCTGGTCTTGGTAAAATCACCCTGGGACCTCTTAAGAAGTGGCAAAGCAGTTGAGACCAACATAGTGGTGTGTAATTCCAACCCAACCACACAGCCATAAACAGCCATATTTCACTGGTTCACAGTGCCACAAAGACAGATATACCATCAGGTCCGCACAGGTGTCGTGCCTCAGGTGAAGACCAAGACAAAAACAGCTTAGTACACATTAACCTATACCTTGTGGACAACAATCTTTTATCTTTTTTGACATGGGATAATGCAGTGGGGTGACTAGAGATCCAAAAAAACAGGTTGTGTCCTCTTTCTTCTGGTTAAAAAGTTAATAATATCAAAAAGTTGATAGTATTAAAGTAAGTTTACTAGAAGACACAAATTTGTCTGGAATCGCGAGTGTTTCAGTTGTAGCTTCTCTCTTTATTGACTGATTTAGTTGTTTTTGCAGGATTAGTATTAGCAATTACAGTGGCAAACAGTCCATGATTTATGACTAGAACTAGGGCTGCATAATATATCACAAAATATTGATATCTCAATAACATAGTGTGCATTATTCATATCGCAAAGATGTGCAACAATTAAATTTTTTTTTCCCATTAACTCTAACATGCAAACATGATAGTTTTTCTGGTATAAAAACTGAAATAAAGCTACTACTGCTGGTTGAATACAACTTTACATGTTACTGATGTTGAAAAGATGTGAATATTTTCAGAGCACAACTTTGGAAAAGGCCTGAACACTTATATTTAAATATTTTAATTTTACATGCAGTATTTATCAAACCAGCCAAACAGTGGAATATTGTTTAGTTAAAGCTCTTCCATGCTGGTACTCTGGCACTTTAGTTAGTATTATGAAATACATCCATGTCATTTACACATTGTTACATGTGATTAAAATCACCAAATATTTGCGTGTGTTTGTGTCTGAAGGTCTGTGGTACCAACATCACCAGGTTCTACCACAGAATTGTGTCACTGATTGTATTAGTACAGTACTTTGTCTTAAATGATAAATAATTAAGTCAGCATTCAACCAATTGGCTCATTTTTTAACATTGTTAAGGAACATTTTTCCTTGTAGATGAAATTGATATTTCTTTAGATGAATGAGATATATCGTTATATTAACATTATCTCAATGCTGTACACTCATATCACATATCACAAGTTTTGCTAATATCATGCAGGCCTAACTGGAACCAGAACTTTTAGCTCTTTTAGTTGAAACTTTTCTTTTCTCTATTACTGTTGTTTTCACAGAGGTATTTCACAAGTACATCCGCATTGCTTGGTGAAAACGTGATATAAGATAAGATATTTCTTTATTAGTCCCACAAGGGAAAATTCCAAATTTACAGCAGCAATAGTGGACAAAAAAACGAAGCACACAAAAGCAAAAAAAGAGCAAAATCAAAAATAAAAACAAATCAAAAAATCTATAAATAATTTACAACTGTGCACATGCTGATCATACCGCAGGTTGGATAGGGGAGATACTCATATGTACACCTACACACATATTTATACACATA
>JAPTGZ010000010.1:17068135-17084666 GCA_029814645.1 Fowleria isostigma | reverse complement strand
TTATAACTGAAAAACCAGACAGAGCTAGCCTTTGCCTTTTGGAGTACTTATGTATTTTGGGTCAAGGATCAGACAGGCGAAAACTGCTTATTAATACGGCCAATATTTTTTGATTTTTTTTTTTTTCCACACAACACAATACATTAAGCCTCATATACATACATGGGGAACAAAATGCTGGCAGCTGACTGGCTGAAATCAACTCCACTCTAACTTTGAGTAAAGAGTATGTTAGAAAATTTAGAAACAACTCTTCATAACTCTCGTTTTTCTGCAATTTCAGCAACTATTTATACATCAAATGATGGAAAAAGTCTTTTCTTTCAAAGCCTATTCACATTTTAATCTTAAAACATTTCATTTTTGATCTATGGGCCTCAAAGTGATTTTTTTTTCATTCACTTCAATGTAAAATTTCTGTCACTAACATGTTTGACTAACTCCACATTCCCAAAATCAATGCTTATTCACTTCTGACTTTTTTTTTCCCACATTTTTTTTTTTTTCTTCATTGATACATTCACAAGCCTCACCTTCGAGAATTTCTGATAGGATGTACATTATGGATTGACAGCAGTTAGTTTCAGAGGTGCTTTCTCAGTAAATTTAACAGACACCCATTTTTCCTCCATTAAGAGCCATGTTAAAAACTCTACAAACAAATCTTGATAACTCTCACACTTCTGAGATTTGAGCAAAAAATTCTATATCAAATTGCTGGGAAAAGTCATTTCTTTCAAAGATTATTCACATTTAAAAATGTTTTTTTCATCTATCGGCCTGTAAGCACACACATCAAGTAATGTGAACATGATGAAGTCATACACTAATGATGTAAAGCCCTTTAAACAAATATATAAGATAACTATGAATAACCAACTATCATCACTGCCACCAACAAACTCAGCAAGTTCACCTTTACTCAATTTATGACCGACTTCTATAAAAATTTAACTCCCCATTTGATCAACTCTACTGCTTCTAGAACCCTTGGATTCCTGCAGGTCAATGCACTGGCCTGTTTTATTCTCTTTCATAAACTATATGAGATTCAGAAAGATATTATTAAGGTAGCGTTTCTTAGTTGTTTAAATTTAGGGTAACGTACGGCCACATCCACAGTTTATGAGGGTGCAAAAATATGTACGATACAGTATGTAATCCACAATGTACCTGCAACGGGTGGGATTCACTAAAAACAGAAATGCCAAGTAGACTACATCAATATTGTACAAGCATGGAAATTCTGGAATATTTATACAATTCGGCTAAGTTCAGCTGCAGATTTATCATCTCTCAATGTTTCTCGGACTTTCTCCATCTGTATTTGTGAAGCTTGAATAATATTGAATTAATGTGTAATGATGTGAAGCACAGAATCTGAAGTCAGATATTAGGATCAAATCGGTATACGTGCTATCCCAGAGTTTTGGATCAGACTGCAAACACTTCCTCTTATTATCCTGAAATCCCAGAGTGTAAAAGCAACATTATGACACTGCATTAATGATCAAAGATCCTGTTTGATCTGGTTTTAATGAAGTTACAGCAGCTGCATCATGTGCACAAATGTGAACAGTCACTTTTGGAGTTCAGAGATGATGCTTTGATCCAGCTTTGAGTATCAAACAAACTAACGCTGCTAATGTTTCTGCAAAATCCCAGATATATTCAGTATTATTTCGCACTATTTTTAGAGTCATACATTTCTCAAACAGACCTGCCTGAGTTACATAAATAGCTGGAGTCTATTTTGATGGACATTTGTATTGTGGTGCAAAATAAATTAAAAAAGAGGCAGAAAAGTTAGTTTGATCTTTGTGTGTGCACGTCTCTGCTCTTAAATTCATACAATTTCAGAGTTTTTTCAGTTTTCATTCTGTACCAATCTGTGTGCTGAAATGCACACAGAAAGAAACACCTGAAACACTAGAAACTCTTGACACACACAAAAAAGGCAAATTGCGCTTGTGAATAGGTCCTTAAAAGGAGTAGACTGCCGGAACAAATGCCGTACAGTTCCCTGCGCAATTAGTGGCCACAATTCATTCTTTGTCGGTTCGGCCTTCAGTGTTTCTGAGAGAACTTTTTGGAAAGAGTGTGTTATTGCCACTCACAGGAAACTATTCACTGTCTACTCCAAAAATTTGCAGCATTAATAGTCTGTCTGTCAGGTAATCAGCTCCGGGATGTCCTGCTGTGTCAGCTGTCATCTCCTACGTAATATCAAGCATACCCTGCAATGAAATGTTCCAATCCTAACATGCTGCCAAATGCACCCTGACACTTCTCTTTCATTAGCATCCCATCTGATGAGCTCATTTCCACGCCAACACTGTTATCCCGGGCCAAGCCTCGAGACAGACACGCACACACCCCACAGTACACAGGCATCCACTTTCAACCACTGCTTAGGGAGCTGTTTGATACTTCAGTTAATCATTTATGTCAGAGGGGGGAAGTTGAAAGTCCAAAAGCTATCGATTGTTTCCATCTTGACAAGAGAAGATTCAGAGCTGCTGGCAATTAAGAGCTTCAGTCGCTGTCAACGTAGACAGTGGTTTATGTGCGGGACTGTCGGTGGGAGGGGTCAGGGGTGAGCCACTTTGCAAAAACGAGCAATCGAGGGAGAAGGAGAAATAAACAAGAACGGGATGTAAAGTAACATGTATCAGCAGAAGGTTATGTGGGAAATTTTAGCATTTTTATAGGCTCTCAGTAAAGCACTGCGTCAGCAAAATGAAGGAGCTCAGACCTTATCAAGTCATTGCTTAGATCACAGGCCAAAGATTCTCAAGTTCAGCACTTTTATGATTGCCTCTGCTCATATTCTCATGAATACATACAAGTGTGTGCATGCTTGACCACATACGACACACCACAAATAATTCCATAAACACAGACGTATAAACACATTCACTTACATGATCTGTAATCACTTCATCAGCTTTTTGCTGCCTGTGGAAACATCGATTGATTTGATGCCAACCCAAGTCATTCCTCTCCAATGCTGTTAAATCCCCCACGCATGGAAGATTAACAGCAAACCGTAATTCTCGAATTAATTTGGATAACAATATAATAGCTGTGGTTAAAAGGAAGTTATACGATCTACTGCTATGAAGTTTTTACTAAAGTTAGTGTTTAACCCAGGTTTAAGAGGGTGGAAATGTGAGAGGCACATACGAAATGATGCGCACAAGAGTCAGGTGTCAGCATTAATGATATGCATACTTTTTAATGTAAGATTGGAGGCCTTTTAAGGTGAGATAAGGTAGGCAAAAAGATTGATTTTTTTTACGCACTGGTCAGTTTTGAGATTCTGGGTTAGTTTACGCCTTCAATGTGTCTTCTTTCAGGCTGCTCTAAAGAATATATATATATCTAAAAAATATATACATTAAGATGTTTATTTTATTACAGTGTTTTTACTTGTGACAAAAATTTTATCTCAAATTTACCAAGAAGTTAGCATTCCAATGTGACATTCCTAGTTTTGTCCATTTACTGAAGTCTGTCATGACCGGTATCACCAAACCTTACACTTGTACACTTCAGAATCAGAATCAGAAATACTTTATTAATCCCTGTGGGAAAATTAGTGTTACCATAGTATTCACACAAGTACAGCATTAAGAAATAAATAATGATAAGAATATAGGAATAAAATAAATAATAAATAAGCTCTAAGTACCAAGATAGCAATAAGTACCAAAATAGCAATAAATATAATAAATAATAATAAACAATAAATACCAAATTTGGCAATAAAATAAGCATAAGTAAGTCATAACAATAAGTACCATACTTAAGCACTATTTACAACTGGGTGTGACAAGTAGAGCAGTGTTGAGCCGATATTGCACTTGAGCTGTATTGACAGATATCGCTGTTTTATGAATATATATAAATATTGCACAAGAGATCAAGAGAAATTGACCAGTTTACAGTTGCAGTTTGAGTAGATGGTCAGTTACTATGTCCAGTTTAATGTCCAGTGTGTGGGTGTGTGGGTTTAAACGGAGGAGTTACGGAGTCTAATGGCTGCTGGCAGGAATGACCTTCTGTGTCGTTCAGTGGAGCATCGTGGGAGAATAAGTCTCACACTGAATGTGCTCCTCTGTTTGACCAGTAGACTGTGGAATGGATAATGGACATTATCCAGGATGCTGCATAGTTTGGACACCGTCCTCCTTTCTGATACTACCGTTAGAGAGTCCAGTTCCACCCTGATAATGTCACTGGCCTTGCAGATGAGCTTCTCCAATCTGTTTGCATCCACTGCCCTCAGCCTGTTGCCCCAGCACACCACAGCAAACAGGATGGCACTGGCAACCACAGATCATAAAACATCCTCAGAATGGTCCTGCAGATGTTAAAGGACCTTAGCCTATTCAGGAAGTAGAGGCAGCTGAGACCCTTCTTGTAGACAGTGTCAGTGTTTGTGGTCCAGTCCAGTTTGCTGTTCAAGTACACCCCCAAGTACTTATAGCTGGCCATGATGTCCACATTGACCCCCTGAATGGAAATAGGGGTCAGCGGGGTCTTCTTTCTCCTCAGAGCCACCACCAGTTTCTTGGTCTTTGTCACAGGAGGTGGTTCTGCTCGCACCATGCACCCACCATAGTCCTGTACTCAGCCTCCTCATCTTTACTGATGCATCCAACCACAGCTGAGTCATCAGAAAATTTCTGAAGGTGGCAGGACTCGATGTTGTTGTTGAAGTCCGTGGTGTAAAGGGTGGAGAGGAAGGGAGACAAGACCGTCCCCTGGGGGACACCAGCATTTCTGACCGCTCTGTTTGACTGACAGTGTGTCAGACACTCATACTGTGGTCTGCCAGTCAGGTTGTCCCCAATCCAGGCTATGAGAGGGGCATCGACCTGCATTGTTGCCATCTTCTCACCCATTAAATCCAGCCGTATGGTGTCAAAAGCACTGGAGAAATCAAAAAACATGACTCTCACAGTAATGTAACTAACTTAACAATTCTTAACTGTATTCTGAAGACAGAGGTTTTGTTTATAAATCATTCCTGGCCTCATTTATGTAACAATTTAATTGAAAAAAATATGGTGAAAATCAAATTTTTAAGGCTGTAGATGGTATATTTTAATTTCCTAAGTAATAAAAGTAGATATACTGAAATCCCTCAGTATTTTTTTATCTTGTGTGTAAACAAAATTGAAAAAGAATTTTGCACCTGGCTTTATCATATTTTCAGATCTATCTACCTAAAATATATGTAAAATCATGCATATTTGATAGATAATGCCTAGTTTTTATAATTAAACATACAAATTTTAAAAACTTTGAATACATTTTTTTCACACCTGTGTAAGTAATCAACTGAGGAAGTTTCATAGTAATATGTATTATTTTAAAATTTTACCCTATTCACGTCATGTCACACCTTAAACAGTATAATTTCTTTTAAGCAAGTTTTAAAAAACAATAATGTAGGAATGCATTTACAGTTACCTGTTATCTTTCCAAATTAAAACTGCTATTGTAACTTTACTGACTCCTCTTTGCTTTCAGCTGTTTAGTTGAGGCTGTAGGTTTTGTTAGTACAACTTACCCGGTAATGTCAAATAGAAGGATATCTGTTTGAGATTTTTATGAGTAAACCTTCACTTATTAACCCGTAAGGACTCAGTGTGACATTTGTGTCAGTTCTCAAATTATTTTTTCTTTATATTTAATCTTTCTTAATTGATTGATCACCATTTATTGCAATATTATCCTTTTTAGTTTGAGTTTTTTTTTCAGTGTAAATCATGTATTTTTTTCTATATTTAATTCACTGATCATGCACATGTTATTGGAAATGAATTCAATGGTTATTTTAGCAAAAACAGAGAAAACTGAAGAAATAGGGACTTTTTCAGTAAAATCTATGATTAGCCTAGTGTCTCCATCCACTTTTTTTTTTCTGTTTACCTTTTTACTAATGTGATGGTCAGAAGTTGCATATTTCAGACTCTAAAACTGCATTGTTATTTAACCCATAAAGGCCTAGTCTTACTTTTATAGCAGTTCCCATATGATTTTTTTCCTCTTCCGTATTCACCATTTACTGTAATATTATCTTCTGTGTTTTGCGTTGTTTTAGTGAAAATCATGTATTTTCCTATATTTAGTTCACAGATAATATAGATGTTTCTAGAATTTCAGATTGAAGTCGAGGGTTATTATATTAGAAACAGAGGAAACCTAAGAAAAAAGTGAATTTTTCAACAAAATATATTATTAACTGAACATAAACAAAGTGTCTCCATCCACTGTCATTGTTCAAACTCTATGGGTTTTACTGGTGAATCAATGTTGTAGAAGGTGACAGCATTTCCAGGGTAACTACAGAGCCTCTGAACATCCAAATGGGTCATATCTGATTACCATGAAAAAAATTCTAATCTGCATTTTACACCAATTATTTACATGAATCAGTGGATCAACAGGGATTAAATGGTTTATATCAGTAGATTATTTTGGTAGGCGGTAGATGTTTGGGTCGTTATGGGTTAAAAGTTTATTCACCGCTCATACACTCTGGAATCCAACCCACACACAACTAGTAATTATCATTTAAAGTAGAATTAAATCTGTTCATTCTGCATCTGCCGTAACTGAGATTGATTTGTCAGTATGTGCAAGTTGTTTCATCAAAACAACTTTTTTTTTTTTTTGTCTCTATTATTGCACAATTAAAACACATCACCTCTAAATCAGGCTATGAGAAGTGTTAGCCTCTCACATCAGCTCAACAACAGCTCTGACAAAATCAACAGCTATAATCCCTGGCAAGCTTCATATCCACCGAGCATGCGAGGGATTACACTGCAGAGTCAAGCTCACTGTTTTTCACTCCCCAGTAAGTTTTATTTTTAGAAATGAGTGCTATCATTTTAATTTAACAGAACAGTAAAAGCAGCACAAGTGAGGGTTTTTTTTGGATAATGTGTTGTTTTTTTTATTGGAACGTTCATACAAACTGAAATTACCACTTATGTTAAAGTACAACTGAAAACACTCAAACGAACATCTTGTCTTGGTTTGGTTGGGATGCCTCCTGCTGTGTATTTACAGTTTCACACTTCACCTCGCAAGTGTTGCTGTGGCGGTTAGCGTACCAGCTTAGAAGTGCATGAACACCACCAACGGCTGCTCTTATGTCACGCGAAAATGCACCGAGCGATCCTGCTGCAAAAATCACGTGATGGTGCTAGGCAGCTGGATTTGTCAGATCACAAGATAACACAAGAATCCAGCCTTGATTTCATACATAGCTTTGCCCTGTACATGTTCACTGTGGTGACAAATATACTGCCAAACCCTAAGAAGTACACACATTTCGATTCGTGTTTACTGTTGTGTCATCCAACCATAGTAGGCAGAATTTGATAGTTTGGATCATTTTTATAACTCTTTTTTATTGTTTCTTTTTTAAGAACATGTAGCAGATATGGATGTACAGAAGGAAGACAAAAATAAAATAAAATAAAGTAAAATAAAAGGAAGTAAAGTAAAATAAAATAACCAAAAAACGAAATAAAGTAAAAAAAAAAATAAAATAAAATTACATTAAATTACTTTTAAAAAATCTCAGAAGAAAAAGAACACAGTGGATTGCCATGTCTCTACAGTTTGCCTGAGTGTTTTATTAATAGGATCGTCCTTATCCGGTCGTTGAATAAACTGGCCATTTCTCCCACTTTTCTCAACATTGTTCTCCTTGAGTTCTTATCTTAATGGTCAACAGTTCCATTACATATATCTCATTCACAATTTTTTGCCAGTCCTGCTGTGTTGGCGGATCTGTTTTGTACAATTTTCTTGTGATTGTCTTTGTGCAATCTTCTAACAATTTTCATTAAATATCTTTCCTCTTTGAATACAACATTGTCTGACATATTACCCAGATACAACAGTATACTTGACTTGGGTATATTATAGCCAAGAATTTTTGTAATTACCTGGTGAACATTTTCCCTAAAAATATACGATTTTAGGACAAAACAAAATACATGAGAATGGTCCACGTTCATATCTCCACATTTTCTCCAATATGGCTGTGGTACTGATGTGAGTTTATTTTTATTCGCGAGTGTGAAAAAGAAAAAGAATCTAATCAGATATTGATGTCAATTTAATTTACTTTGCTTTCTTTGTCAACATTTGAACTCATATGTCCCTTTCAAACATGCACTCCAGAATATCTCCGGACAATTCCACCCACTCTTTAACCAGAGTCGTCTGTTCAAACATACTCCTCTGCTCTGGATCATGTTCGTTTCGCCTACATTCAGCTATAAGGGACATTCTCCAGATGGATTGTCTGGGGTTGGAAACTGGTCCCTCCCCTCAACCCTTCAGGCGGTGCGTGTCCAGATCTTGACCTGACATTCTGAACGGCAACACCTTACCGGTAATGTCCGGACTTAATACTAGGGGGTCAGCCAGTTATTATCCGCGTAAAGTTAACCGCACATGAGCCGGATGGTTGTGTTCAGACACGAGGGTGAAATGAACCAAGTCTGGAGAGTGATCGTTTTCCATAGCGTGTTTGAAAGGGGCTATAAAGACTCAGTGCTATTTTTGAGGCAGCTTTCAAATTATTTTTTCTCTCTATTTAACCTTCTTTAAGCTATTTATCACCATTTATTATAATATTTTCTAATATTAAACTAAAAATCTGGTATTTTCCTACATTTAATTCACTCATCATGTAAAATGTCTTGAAATCTCTGAATAAAGTTGGGGGTTATTATATCAGAAACCAAGAGATCTGAAGAAAAAGTGACTTTTTCACAAAAAATATCAATAACTGAACACACAAACAAGTGTGTCCATCCACTACCATTGATCCAACTCCGTGGGTTTTACTGGTGAATCAATGTTGTAGAAGATGACAGTGTTTCCACATTTACTACAGAGCCACTGAATGTCCAAATGGGTCATATCTGACGACCATGAAAGATGACAAACTGTATTTTACACCAGGTATTTACATGTATTGATAGGGTTAGTGGATCAACAGACAGTATGTTAGATCAGTAGATGCTTTTGGTTGTTTGGGCTTTATTGGTTAAATAATATAATTATCTCAGAAGATGTGTGTAGTTGTATGAATATTTCTCACATTTCTAACATGTCTCTTCTTTTTTGTTTTTTACTTTTTTACAGTTATACAAACAGAGTGGTAGGAAATGGTTTGCATGCCCAGAGGCAAAACCCAGAGGTCAAAGTTCGCAGTCCCAACCCCACAATGGCTGAGGTCAAGGAGAGGTTGGAGCGTTTCAGCCAGGTAAGCTGTTGCCACATTTACATTTGCAGATATATTTACTAATAAGACTGTGTTTCCCGCCTTTTCAGAAATATATTTTGCTCTTCTGCAGGTCATTCACCTGCTAATGGTTTGTTTTATTGGTCTGTATGAACTCAAACGTACAGTCTGAGAACACAGATTTCATGGCATAATAAAAAAAAATGTGGGTAACAGCTTTGTTTGGAACAAGGTGAGAAGATAAAAAAAAAAAGGTGAAAAGCATGTGTCAGCAGGATTTAACAGCTATCACAAATTAGGATTCCTCGAAGAACATAATACACAGCCAGAAGATCTGATGAAATGTCCTTGCCATTTTCTTCAGATCCAAAGGCTTGTTATGAACGAAGAGGCAGATATCAAAGATAAATGAAAAGATTGATGATGAAAGGGAGACACTGACAAAAAAAGTGAATTACTGTGGAAAGGAAAAAAAAGAAAGATGAGAGAAGGGAGCAAAAGGTCAGGAGTGAGTGACAGATAGGCAGAGATGACACAAGCAGCTTCAAAGTCACACTGTTTGTCATGTAGATGGGGTTTAGGGCTGAAAAGGGCCGAGAAGAAAAGGGCCATTTCACATGGTCCCTAGAGGCCATTTGGGGAGACAAACGGACCAGAATTTGGTTCCCCTCTGCCTGCCTGCCCTTTTGTTGCCCTGAAAATAATGCCTGCAGATAGTCCACCAGCCATCCCTTTCTATCTCTATATCCCTCTTTTTACTCTGTTTTCTCCTTTTCTGTATCTGGTGATTCCTTATTCTTCTCTTTAATACCCTGAAAACAAGTCTTTCTTTCTGTGGTAGTTTGCCTCTATTTCCTCTTTATAATGATGGTAATTACTGTATGTCCTGGTAACTATACACATGTCAGCTCCTTTCACTCGTTTACTCCTCCGTTTGGTTTTTATCTTGCACCTCACTATCAGTATATAGTGTACTATCTGTCACTCCGACTGTCCACGTGTCTTCTGCTGACATCTCCGGATCATTTTTTTTGTCAGACTGCAAGATACTTCTACATTAGATGCTGTCAAGCAGCCCGTTGTCATGGTAACTATGCAGAGTTGAGCGGGTGTCCTGTTGACATTTAAAGAGTTGAAAAGCCCACCTTGAATCTAGACCAAGTGGCAGGACTTGGCTGAGCTTTGTGTTTTTGTCAGATAACAGCAGAGGATCACAGAGTGTTAAAAATGTGACAAATGCAGCAGCCTTTTGGAAAATGCAGCCAGAATAGTTTAAAAAAAAGTACAGAAATACAGTTTTATCACATGTGCACACACAGATTACACAGCGAATCCAGTAAACTTTTATGCGTCAGCTGTCTGAAGATTTTGGAGAAACAAGAAACCGAAAGAACACATTTTTACCTGATGCACACTTGTGACTGCAGCTAAATGTGAACATTATTCAGTTGGATTCATACGGATAAAGCTGCTGTTATTCAAAGTGGCATCTTCTGCAAATGCATTGGTAGATTAATAATTTAGTGCCCATGAATATATAAAGCAAACTACTTCCTAATTTTCTAACACCATTCCATAGAACCCTTTAATTACCAAATTCCCCTTTTTTATGTTGATTTAACAGGGATGATATATTCAGCACTGTCATCAAATGGAAAATGTGATGCATATACAGCATATAGCTTTAGCTAATTTGTAGTCTTTGTTCCTGGTCTGGCTTTTGAATACTATAAAATAATATATTGAACACTATATAATAATATAATACGATAAAATAAAATATGTACAATGAATTCATAAATACAGTGGCTCATATCAGACAACTGCACACAAAGCAAAGATTTAAAAACTAAATAAGTTAGACTTTAACATGATAAAACAGTGTGAAAAAGGAAAAAAAGGCTGTATTTTGATAATGAGCTATGATCATGCTAGATATCGTTCTGAAATATACTTGTAATATTTAAAGGCTTAATTTAATTCATCTCTCAATCCAAATAATGCTGTTACCTGCCTGGTTTATCCACACAAGGTCACCACTTGCCCCTTACTTAGTTTGTCCTTGCTGCCAAACCCTCAGCAGATGTTTAGAGACAGGAACATTATGTAAAAATATTCCAGGTAGACGACTCTGTTAATGAAATAAGTTTATTTGCAGATTAATTCTGGCAAGCACATCTGGACTCATGTCTAAATTAGTCATTTTAATGGACAACATGATGATACTTAGGCCTTAAATTTAATTATAATTACATTTAGAGAGACTGTTTTATTGATATAAAGCATTGTTTACAGAGATAAAATGAACACAGTCTTAATTGTGTCGGTGTTTTTGTGCTGTTTCTCTGGTGAGGAGCTGGGTGAAAACAGCACACTGCATGTTCCAGCTCTCTGTGCCACAAATTCATTCTCTAAGTACATCAGGCGGCCGTGAAGTGCAGAACCTTCCCAGCAAATATTCAAAGATGGCACCACTCTTTCTTTTCAGCACAGTTGAAAACTGTGGGGGTGTCATGGATCAAGTACACCTGTGAATTTGAGGCTGACATTGTGGTTATATTGTTGGAAACGCTACAAATCACATTTTCAAATAAATATATTCCTTTATACCTCAGATTTTCTTTGGACTTTATTAACTCATAAAGATCCAATCATCCAGCCCCAACATCTTGGCATCCAAAGTCATCTACTGATTTAACTGTTTAATAACTTTTGACTCACTAATCCTATCAATACATGGAAATAATTGGTGTAAAATGCAGTTTGTCATCTTTTCATGGTCAACAGATATGACCCATTTGGACGTTCATAGGCTCTGTAGTGAATGCGGAAACACCGTCATCTTCTACAACATTAATTCACCAGTATAATTCACTGAGTTGAATCAATATGGAGATGCTTGTTTTCTGTTTAGTTAATTATAGATTTTGTTGAAAAAGTCACTTTTTCTTAAGTTTTTTTTCTCTGTTTCTGATATAATAATCCTCAACTTCAATCTGAAATTTAATGAACATCTACATGATCTGCAAATTAAATATAGGAAGTACACGATTTTCACTGAACCATTGCAAAACACAGAGGATAATACATAGTAAATGATGATAAATCACTGCAGAAGGAGTCAATTTAGAGGAAGAAATCATATGGGAACTGCTACAATAGTAGCCTTGGGTCTTTATGGGTTAAAAACTAAGGCAGTTTTTGAGTCTAAAATATGCAATTTCTGACCATCACATCAGCAAAAAAAGTAAACAGAAAGAAAAAAAAAAAAGTTGTATAGCACACGTACTGAGGCGCTTAGCATGGACTACATATTCAAGCACCAGTTGTTATTTGTGATTATTCGGTCCTTTCTGTGTCTTTTTCTTCTCTTGTGTCTTTGTAGAAAGTGATTTGAATATCAGAGGCTTTTAGAATCACTTCAGCAAAGTTAGATCATTTAGCTAAGTCTTCTCCTCTTCAAAAGACTGTTTACTGTTTGGATTAAAAATATGTGGATAGAATTACAATTAGGTATCACCTTGTGCGTCTTCTTTCATCCTCGGCGCTTGTTAGGTTGCCAGTCTGCACGGAAGTAGAAAGAAACTCTGGAAATAGACATATTAGACAGGGTTTTAAGTCACATCCATATTCTATTTTTTGACTAAAAAGGTATTTTGGTATGTTAATGAAGCTTTAATCTGAGCTTTTTGAAATTTCAGTAACCTCCACTTCCGGGATTAGTGACATTCATGATATTTTTTAATACTGAAGAGTAGTTAGACCCAGGTCACTGAGACAATAAGAGGATTTGGAAACTGCAGTGGATGTATCACCGACTATGGCCCTTCATCTACACAGGGTTTTTTCCCCTCTTAAAGCACCCAGAGCTGCATACAGAATGAATGTGTGTGTTTCCAAGCATAAAGACATGACAGAGAGCATATGTTTGATACATATGTACATGCAGACAACCTGTGGCAGACCGGTTTATATATCTTCACCTCAAGCACCTCACACTGTAAGAAGTGATACACCATATCTACCCAAAAAAAATAACGCAACACATTACAATCAATATTATTCATTAATATTCCACTATGTTTGGTATTGACTAAATGTTGATTAAATTAATCCCTTAGTAGTTATCCTTTTAATATGAGTAAATTTGATGGAATGAATTAAAAACACTATATACATTACCAGGATAGCCCAGGGTTTGAACTACTAACCTTCTACTCATGGGACAACTTGCTCTATCTCCTGAGCCACAATGGCACATTTGTGCAATTTTCACAATTAAATTATGAATGTTTGTTAAATATCTTAGAGGAAAAGTTCAGGAGTCAATAAAAAAAGAAGAGCTGTTAGATTGAAGTGAGACTATGTAGCTATAAACTTTAGGGTGTTGACAATAAAGCTAACATTATTGTGCCCGAAAAACATTAGCATTTAATTAACTGTGTTAGAATAAGTTCTTTGACAACATAACTGACAACAAGTATCCTTACCTTAGCCGCCCAGATAGAATTGCACAAGATGAGTAATGGGGAAGAAGAGGTGCACGCTGGACTCTTTTCAAATGTCTTGTGTTTAGATGATCGCCTGCTGCATTAAATTAAATACAGTTTGGCAGGAAGTACTTTTCAATTAAAAATTGCCTGATTACACTCAATATTGTCTCTGTTTGGAATTAAATTAACATATTGCTTGTGTTTCATTTACGGTAACTACAATAAGTGGGTTTCATTCCAAACATTTTTATTTGTAAGTGAATTAAATAATTACCAACAAATCAAAGACACAATTATATTGAATTTATTTTACCTCATACATTAATTAAAATCTACATGACCACAAAATCCCTTATTACAGTGCATGTTGATTCATATACAGCTGGAGACATACACAGGACAAGCCTAATTTTTTGTGTATCTATTAAACGGTCTCTTATGTGACTAGGCCAAGTCCTAGTCGTCTCCTGTGTATCTGCACTGACGCCCCTTTTTCACTCTCCTTCTCTCTGCCTGTAAATATTGCTAATGTGGACAATAAATGTTTCAAAGTGGATTTTTGATTCCCAGCCATCAGTCCAGCTGTTTTTGGGCGGGGATCCTTTTACAATGGTCTATCTGTTTCAGTGTGAGTAATAAGACCGGATCATTTGTCAGTTTGTCAATTTGCACTTTGGTAAATCCAGAGTCAGTGGCAAGTGGCAGAGCTGGGGAAAAACAACCTAACTCTCTTTCTCACGCTTTATTTGCTTCTTCATTTTTTTCCCCCCTGACACACACAAACGGCATCATTAGAGAGCATGAAAGCTGTTGCAGACGGTGAGTTGGAAAGACTCCAGCATTGAAATTCGGTACAGAGAGGCCAGTTGTATGTGTGATTGATGAAACTGACCACTGCTTTGCTGCCTGGTCGGACCGGTAGCCTGACCAGGTTCCACACCAGAGAGTTGTACTTGTGTTTAATGCACATTCAGCAGTATCTGTATAGAATATGGTCAATTCTTTTAACTATCAACCAGCAAAATGACTGAGAGAGACTCACAATGTACTCTTATGAGTGAGTAAAGTTTGTGAATCCTATTAAAAAGAAAGATATGTGGACTAAAATAGGTTTTGTTATCTTCTAGGGAGCATACATGCTACTTAGAACATTTGTCCATATGAGTAACCCACTGTTAGCATTATGACTTCAATATGCCTCCACAGTGTATAACTCCTTTATGTTTTAGCAAGGCCTGCAGCAGGAAAAAGAGTCTGAGCTTTTAAAGAGTTAGTGGAGGCCAGGGAATAAGAAAGAGCTGGGGCTGAGCTGGCAGCCCGTCACAGGGAGGGGACAGATTCTTTCCACTTGAAGAAGAGGATGGAGCTGGCCATCACAGGAGCTCTGCTGCTGCTGTGGCAACGACACACCAACAATTTTCACTGCCCAGGACTTTTTGCAAGCTTGGTAACCAAACTTCATGAACCCAGAATTTAATTTCAGCATAACATTTTCAACCACTATAATTAGATACGAAGCTCATAAAAAACCAGTAAACTGCGACTGTTTTTTCCACACTGGATAATATTTACTTGACTTGTGGGTTTAAGGTCTGTGAAGACAGAGTCTCGACATGTGTTTTTGCTCCCTCGATCTGATATGATGTGCATTTTTAAAACCAAATCAAAACACTATGTTCCAAAGGTTATCTGTGACAGGGATTACCATCTGCGTGTGGACTCATATTTACTAAATAGTGCAGCATTATGGGAAGGAGGGGCTGTTAGGTTTTCTAAGTAAAATTATTCCAAACATCATTTTGGATTAAAGCTGAATGTTGGCACTGATCTCCCAGTTAGATTAAATTTGAACCTATTCACTTCCTTTTTTTTTGATCCATTTTGATGTGATTCTCAGAATTAATTCTTAGAATCTATCCAAAACCCTGATGAATTTCATAACCATTTTAAATGCTATTTGTGAATATATGTAGTCACAGAAAAGTAGGACAGTCTTATTTTTAGGTACTAAGTCTCCTTCTGTTGATGTTTGATATAATGTGGAACCTACATTTTAATTTTCATCACCTATTGATGATGACCAGAAGGCGTCGGTAATCCAGACAGCCTCTGCAGAACCTTTGTGTCGGTGCCATACGAGGCCTATGTGGCCCACTCTGAAGGCTGACAGGCTGTCGTTTCCCAGCCAAACAGCAGCAGCGCTCACGGTCTGTTGCCCCTCATATCTCACACCAGTTTTCATCAAGTAGGTAGCTGTTCCAACATGCTCTCAGAAAACTGCTGATGTCACTCAAACTGTCATACATTTTTTACGGCATCCTCATGATTCGGTTGATCGAAGCCAGAGTTTATTCACACGTACATACAAAACACACAGATCCTGACAGGACCGGGGTGTGACAGCCTGATGCTACAGTTGGCTGCAGTGATTGACTCATGAGGATTACGTGGGTCACAGCCAATAGAAAGTGTCACTAGCAGTTAGTAAAGAAAGTGGCCTGTGCTAGCTTGCAGTGCAGAATCTATGACTCTGCTATTGTTCAACACGTGTCTAAAGCATTACTCACACCTCATGGGAATTGGGCGTGTTTTCAAAGGCCCAAATAAATTTTCTTTGCTGATTAGATTTCAGTTACTATTTTTAAAGACTTTTTTGCTGTGTATTTATCAAATATAAATGTAGATGTAATGTCATAAATAGTCAGTGAGTAAGCTGCTATACCTCCAAATGCAATTTAAACCTTAAAGCTTC
>JAPTGZ010000010.1:17045780-17056568 GCA_029814645.1 Fowleria isostigma | reverse complement strand
CTGGCGAAATTCCAGGGTGTACCCCGCCCTCGCCCTTAAGTAGCTGGGATAGACTCCATGCGACCACCGTGACCCTTGTGAGGATAAAGCAGGTTCAGAAAATGAATGAATGAATGAATAAATGGCGTCACCCAACAAAGAAAAGTTTATGTATCATCATTTATATTCTCTGAAAAGTGGCCAAAGAATCACAAATTCTACTAGGGTATGTAAACTTATGAGCACAACTGTATATTAACTAGTAAGTAATCTATTATGTATAAATGTTTTACAGGCCTGCACAGATGAAGTAAATCTGATCAAGTAACAGAAAAACAGAGAACATGCTCAAGACATTCATTGAAACCCAGAGCTGCTCTTGAGTCTGTTTTTGTTGAAGAGTGTAGACACACAAAAAAGAGTGCACATATTGGCTTGCAAAATAATTTGAGGATATTTTATTTTGTTGCTTCAAAGGCAATTTAGAAACATCTGCAATAAAACACATGCAAGTTACTTGTGGAAAGTAAATGTAAACAGAAAAGTATCATAAAAACCATGGTGGTTTTTCAGTCCCTACATATTTAAAACAAATCGACAAACGGCTCTGGACAGCAGCCAGTGAACATTACAACTGCTCGACTGTGGTTTCCACAGCGACAGCGCCTTAATTGATTCCTTCTCTAATTAACATGCTTTATGTCAGCTGGGCCAGGCGGCATTGTGTTAAACGTCGCCTGAACGCCACGGTTATTAGCTTAATACCCAACTGGTTATCTGGATGGTGTTGGTACACAACATTCTGCGGCTCAGCAGAGCATTTGCTCATGGAATGTGCGTTGAATTTATTTAGTTGCTTTACATAATAAAAAGGTCAATGGGTTTATCATGGTTGCTGTCCAGAGCCAATTACCATGTTTTTTGCATCTTTTCTCTCTCTCTTACTTTATAACGTTGCATGCCACTTGAATGCTCCATATATTTTTCGTGTTTTTCCGTGTTTGCCTCGCAGATATGCAGCAGAATAAGTGCCACTGATGCACAACAGTTCAGTGTACGTTTAAAATATGAAGAGGGAGCATGAGTTTAATGAGGTCTCTTAAGAGTTCTGACACCTCAAACCAAAGAGCAGGAATCAGTGAAGGACACACAAAGAGGCTGTCAACAGGTTGTAACGTGAGCGCTATCCATAACCATAAAATATGCAGTTGTAACCAGCATGTAGTATTGTGATTGTTTCAGTATCTAATTCACCTGAACCATACTGTGGCTGTGAAAACTGAGCCATCCAGCTATCGACTATTGCCTTTCACTTTTGCAGTGAAAATACAGTGAGTGGTATGTTTTACCTGCTTTCCCTGAAGAGCTTACTTGAGTTTCGTGAAGTCATGTGTTGTGGTTACACATGACCCATTCCACTGTAGAACCCATTAAACTTCACTCAGACCTGAGTGAGTGGGAATACCTAAACCCCAGTGATAGATGGGATACATGACAGATGTATAGTAGCAGATAAACTACAAGAATACCAATGTCATCATAACTCATCGCGGTTGTGATGATTTGACACCATTTTGACTGCCGATGAATTACTTTTTATCATCAATTGGTCTGTATCAGTCCTTTACTTTTTTCTCATAATTTTTTTTGCATGTTAAACCCTTTATAGGGCATTCATTGAAATACTCTGAAATTCAAAATTTTAACCTGACATGACTTATTTACTTTGTGAAATTTTGTCAATGAAGTTGCTCTATTGGGTTCCTTACAAAAACATCCAAGAAGTAAATATAATAAATAAAGAAAATCACATGCAAGATGCTAGGAACATGTATTTTATAACATTCCAACCTCATAAGTGCTGATCCAGATGCCTGTTAGCATACACATTATCCCTTTGACCATTATTACTTACATCAGTATCATTACTTCGTGGTACCCAACAAAGCAGATACACTCCTCATTCATGCAGAGGTGGGCCTTACAGACCCTGTACACCACAGTGGACCTGTGAGCAGAAATGACCAAAAATAGTCACTTGCCTGATAAAGGGTTAATAACACTTAATCTTCTACCTCCTATTTCACAATTTTTGGGTTCATGCTTTATTTAGTACTTGCCTTTGCTGTGACATCACTATACCTAACCCTGTCCGATGTCCTTTTGGAGTCTTTACTGAGTAGAAACACCTAGTTAAAGGTCACCTTGGCTGTCAGGCATATTGAGTGACAGAGTCTGGTGTCAATAGCAAGGATATAAGTCATCCTTCAACAACACAAGCCCCTCCCCGATTCCTCCCACCCGCCTCTCAACCTGTCTTTAGGGGTTGTTCGTTGTAAATGAAGGTCAGCATGATTTAGCCTTCAGCCTCCTCATGCATGTTTAATAGCGTGTGTGCTTTGTGTGCATGCAACCTACATGCAAGGATGGTCAATAGTTGTAAAAATGAGCATCTGTTTCTTCGAAATACAAATCTAATATTCATACTTTGTGCATGCCCTAATAGTCCAAAGCATCAGTTGTTGTTTTTAGGAGTGCTTCATGTCAAACGTGATGTGAAGGCACAAATGACACCTGGATGATGGTCTACGGTAGGAAGGGCCCGTGGGTGGTCCAATTACTTGGCCTCATAATGAGAGGGACGGACATCATAAAGTGCAGTGTTTCATGCTCACTTGTGAAAAGGTTGTAGTGCAGAACTTTGCTCGTATTATTGAGGAGTTTAATCTATAGGGTGCACATTACAATTTCATGCAGTGGTGAAGTAAGAATGGAAATGTTGCAGACACTTGCTGAATTATTGATTCAACTGAGAGGAAATCTAAAATCCCTTGCATGAAAAACTAATATCAAACACAAGTGGTTGATGTTTAACAGTTAAATTGAAATTTCTCGGTTTGCTTGAAGTTTGATCCATAAACTACTACTTTATGAGAGGACATTAGGGCAAGTAAACATTACCTACAGTATTTTAGTTTCTTGTATTTAACTAAATCAGCTCTAAACACATTATTAGTCGTTAATTCTTCTATGCTAATCTTTGGAAGAAAATAAATTTGAAAGTTCTTTTTGTTTTAGGGCTGTTTCCTCAGCCTTTTAATTAATTCCGCTATCACAATGTGGTTGTAATTAAATGTAACATGTCACCCAAGGCCATCGCTGATGTTCACCACCCACACTGCCCTTAAATTTCACCAGAATGCTGTGTGCTATTGACATTGACATTGATTGATACTGTATGTCAAATTAAGGAACAAGATTCATTGTGCTACCTGTGCTAGTGTCTCTTACAAACTATAATTTGCCACACAAATATACCTTCATGGAAACATTTTCAACTTTTTTACCCTGAGTATTCTTAAATTCTGCAAAAACATTTATATTTTAACAGTCTAGTAGAAGGGCACTCAGAGTGTACAGACCTTCTCCAAGGCCAATAGTCAGCTCTCTTAAACCTTAAATAACTAGCTGTTTATATCGTAAACAAAAGACTAAATTGTAATTCTTCAGTTTGTGGTTAGTGTCTTTATTTATTTATACATTTATATATTTTTGTTTTAACTCTGACCCACTCCATAACGCAGATTTTTTTTTTTTTTCTCTAAAAAGATTGTTCTAAAAATTCCTCAAACCAACTGTTGTTCTGTTCACTAAGCCATTTGGCCACAGGCAGAGAAATGGGAAACGCATTTTGAAGATGAAGCTGCAAACTCTGCACTTTTGTGTGTTTTTACTAAAATGTGACAGTACTGACTGTGATCACAGCAAGCACACAAAAAATCTATTTGTCCATTTGTAATTGCTAGGGCTAAAGACACTATTAATCCTTTTATTAATCCTATTAATCTATTGTTATTTCAGATTCAGGCTCATTACACAAACAAACAACAGGCATGCACCAGTCGGCGTGCGGTTGTTTACAAAGGTTAACTGAGGCTCTCCACTGTCAAAGAAAGTGAAAAACAATCACAGGCTCCTTTGGGCTTTTTACGTATGTGCTTCAAAAATAAAGGTTCATGCCCTACCACCTCTGCCAAACATCCAGAAAGTCAGAGTAGTAGTAGTTGGAGAAAAATAAGAGTGGAACCTCCATCGCAGTTATAAATATCAGCAATATTTTCAACTTTCAAATCAATGATTAATGACGATGCCCTGACTGGATTTCCACAGAGTAAAAAAAGAGGTATTATCATGTATAAAAAAGTGTGCTATAAACATTCAAATACTGTGTTTCTGCAGGAGACCCATGAGAGGTTTCCAAAACTGGGCCAGATGGAGGCCTGGGAGGAGTTAGGCAGCGGGGAAACAGAGGAGGGCAGCACCACAGACTGTGATGATGAGGATGGATGTCAAGCCTCAGGAGACGGTCAAGAAAGGACATGTAAGTACTATAAGCGCAGATACATACATATACACTCAAAAAAGTTTCTGTATTGTGTTTTTTCTTAACCCATAAAGACCCAGTGTCACATTTATGGCAGTTCCCAAATCTATTTTTTCTCTCTATTTAACCTGTCTTAAGCTATGTAATTATTGTAATATTATGCTTTGTATTTTGTGTTTTTGGTTTTTTTTTTTTCAGTGGAAATCAGGAATTTTACTGATCATGTAGATGTTCATTAAAGCTCAGATTACAGTTGAGGGTTATTATATCAAAAATAACTCAGCAAAATATATCAATAGCTAAACATAAAAAAAAAAAAAAATGTGTCCATCAACTGCCATTGATCTAACTCCATGGGTTTTACTGATGAATCAGTGTTGTAGAAGATGATGGTGCTTTGTTTACTAGCCTCTGAACATCTAAACTGGTCATATCTGATGACCATGAAAAGATGACAAACTGCATTTTACACCAGTTATTTACATGGATTAATAGGATTACTGGATCAACATGTATTAAACAGTTTACATTAATGATGGGAAGATTATCACACCATCCGAGTGCACCGGTAGAATAGCTGTGAGTGAATGAAAAGTTTTGGAATGATAACGCTATGCATCGGTTATTGAATGTTTGTGTTGATAAAATTCAATCTGTTCAACAGAATAGATTTTTACTTGCATTTAAAAGTGTTGCTATTTACATGGGTAAAGTTTTTCTTTTCTGTAGACCCATGTCATATGCTCTGTGGATTTGCAGATGTGTACGCTGACTGCACACAACAATATGAGCTCTGTCAATGAATATTGTAATGTCTGTATCTGAATCTGACAGACGTAGAAGGGAGGCGACAACACATGGTTTCGTAACTTGTACTTCTTACTATATCAGCTGCATTGAATACTGCTGTACACACTGGAGCTACTTCCTTAACCCATAAAGACCCAGCACTACTTTTGTGTCAGTTTCCAAATTAAATTTTCTCTATAGTCAACCTTTTTTAACCCATAAAGACCCAAACATCCACCATCTACCAAAATCATGTACAGATATAAACTGTTTAATCCCTGTTGATCCACTAATACATGTAAATAATTGGTGTAACATATACAGTTATTCATCTTTTCATGGTCATTGGGTATGACCCATTCGGACATTCAGAGGCTAGTTACCACGGAAACGCTGTCATCTTCTACAAACATTGATTCACCAGTAAAACCCATGGAGTTGGATCAATGTGTGGATGGAGACACTTAGTTTATGTTCAGTTATTAATAGATTTTGATGAAAAAGTCACTTTTTCTTTAGGTTTCTCTGTTTTTGATATGATAATCCTCAATTTTACTCTAAACTTTTATGAACATCTACATGATTAGTAAATTTAATGTTGGAAAATACCTGATTTTTACTGAAAATGCACAAAAAAACAGAAGATAATATTATAATAAATGGCAATAAACCACTTAAGAACAGTGAAATATAGAGAAAAAAAAAATTTTGAGAAGTGCCGCAAATGTCACAGTGGACCCTTATGGGTTAAATAGTCATGTGGCTGTGGCGCAGTTGGTAGAGTGGGTCGTCCAATGATCGAAGGGTTCATGGTTCGAATCCTGCCTCCAACTGGCCATATGTCGAAATGTCCTTGGGCAAGACACTGAACCCTAATTTGCTCCCAGTGAGGCCTGGTAACGCCTTGCATGGCAGCAGCCGCCCACTGGTGTATGAGTGTGTGCGTGACTGGGTGAATGTGAGGCTTGTATTGTAAAGCGCTTTGGGTGCCATTAATGTACAGAAAAGCGCTGTATAAGTACCGACCATTTACCATGTACATATTGAACAGCGCATCCCAGAATACTTTGAGCAGGTATCTCTTAAAGTGACAGAACCTTTTTCGTTATAACCTACATTACAAATACTAGATTGATTTGGTTAAGGAGACTTAAGAAGTTGAACATGAGAACCATGCAGAGAAACAACTTTGGAAACACAGATTTGAAGGGGGCGTCCTAACTTTGTCACGTGACTGTATTTGAAGCATATGTTCTGAAATTGCACAAAAGCCACTTTGTGAAAAGTCATGGTTTTATTTGATAAATAATCAGCTCATTGAATGTAACTGCATATTCTCTTACAGACTGAATGTGTTGAATCAGAATGGGCTTAATCACTCTGCATTGTGATTTGGGTGTGAATCGTATCATATCGTGAGATGCCACGCACGTATCTTTAATATATTGGATCAGATGCTACATGAAGATACATATTGTATTGACCTTACAACTAAGACTTCCAACCCTATCTTACATCAGTCGATCCTGTTGGTCACCATTGGCGGTTTGGATCTTCAAGAGTTAATTATTATGTCTGCAAAAGCAAAATGCAGACAGATTTCTTATCTCATTAGACTATTCCTGTAACAAATTCTGTCTCAGTAACAATATCTGTCCCCTTTTATAATATCACAGTTCTATTTTTGTTTGTGTTCAACAGTTCGTCTCATTATGTACGGTATATGATATAGGACAAATCTGTCTCAGTGTTTCAGTCTTATCTCCATCACAGTCTGCTTTGAACTGCTTTCTGAGGCTTTCTACACAGTTGCTCTTCCTTCTACCTCCTACATGGCAAAGGAAATCTACTTTAAAACACATTTTCACACTTTGCCATCTTCAACCTACTGTGTCTCCTTGAGGTTCTTCACATCTTGAGACAAAAGCCAGTCTGCTTCAGCAAACACACAAACACACAAACACACACACTCACACATGTATAAGTAAATCAACACTCAGTGGCAGTGAGGAGGTGTTTGTGTTTGTTTGGGCTTTGATGAGATTCATTTGATCTTCTACAGAAGCTTCTCATTAATCATACCTAATTATCATGTAGGTTTTTTCCACCTACACAATGTAACAAACAAGACTCATGTGAGGCCTTGTCTTACTAGAATGGAGGATCTTAAAGAGCAGAAAATGCACTCATCCATGCACAAAATCGCAGCAGGTGAGGAAAATAAGTACAGACAAGCGCAATAAAAATAAGTACAGCAAAAACACAATGGAAATTAACCTTGTGATGAGATTCACGCTTGGGAAAGCTGAGCTATTTTGGCATTTTAGTAAGACTGCAGAAATGCCGAACACTGATTCAGCACTCTTTCAGGCTGACACATCTTCATATGTATTACATACTTTTTTAAATATAGTTTAACACAAATGCACACCCGTAGACATATAAATACGCATAAATTAAATACAACAGTAGTGGGTTGTTTGCATAAGATTTGTTATAATCATAATTTGAAGGCCAGGGACACTGAGTTCACGTACAGTATGGTCTATTCTGTTCTTTTCTTCTGCTTCATCCAGTAAAAGAATAACATGACCATCAGATCAAACTTAAAAAAAATTAAATGTACAAATTGTCCAAAAAAATGTTAATAAATGTTGCTTGTCAGAATAGAAATAGGCCATATCTTAAGGGTATTGTTTTCATTTGTTCAATAAGTGCATAAAATTGTATCTGTGTTGCATGCACTCTGCTTGATGCATTCTTAAACATCTACTTGCAGGAATATGTATATCCTTAATTTAAAGTAAACAGCAATTGTCAATGCAGATTTGAGCATGGCATCCAAAATGTTGATATGAGGGGATTATATATAACACAGCAGTTTATTCAACTTAAATGCTGTATAGTACAGTACTCAGAAGGTATAAGAGATGGACATTAAAAAGACGACATTGGTGAGTATGATTAAATGTGAACAACCTAACACTACTCTGCCTGTTTTAGAGCAAGATAAGTCTACCCGCACCAAAATACAACTAACACACCAATCAATAGCCATTACATTCCCAACTACACACTGCTGTGAACAGGTCTTTTCTACCCTGCTGCTTGTTGTGATGTGGGTAGAACATGCCATCCTTTCTTAGAGCACCAGCAGTATCACTACAGCAGGGCATAATCAATCAAAACCACTGTCTGAGATTTACAGAACAAACCCCATTAGTCTGCCCTCTGAGTATAAATCCATACCCTAGTGAGCTCTGTTGCCTATTCAACTGTCCTTTAGGATTCAAAAGAATATTTATCACCCGGTAACAAAAGCTCACTGCTTCGAGACATTATTGGCCTATTGGTATATCTAAAATATATATATATATATATATATATATATTTTTTACCTTAAGCTCGCTATTTGACATTTTGTGTCATTGTACTTCTGAGCCTCTTGACATTTTATGATTACAGTTCATGCAGGAGGCAAATTTATTCCTTTATTTGCTGAGCAGCTTTTTCACCCAGTTGTTTGCTTTATCTGAAATATTTGTAAAAGTGTTGTCTCAGTGAAATGAGTTGCATTGTTAGTGACTGTTGATTTTGTCATTGATTTTGTCTTCCATATCAGATATATTGGGGAGTCCCTGTTGTCTGAAAACCCATTGAATTTTTTTTTTTTCAAATACATGACTCAGCCACAGAGTGTCTCTGAAATTACTCAGAGAGCACTTCCATCAGATGACAATTAAAAAAAAAAAAATCTGTTTCTCTTATGTTTTCACCAAATATTGGTGGATCTGTTATCCAAACAGCCACTTTGACATCTGTTGAAGAGTCCTTATCTTTACGAGTAGTAATGTGTGGTAATGGTTCGAAGCTTATTTTACTTTCCATCTGTGTGTGCATTTGTTTGCATCTGTGGAACTGTGGCAGAGCTCCCAAGGTTCATGTTAAAAGGGGGCATGACCGCCTGCTGTTCTGCTAAGAGAGACTTCATTACCAAGCTAATGAACAGTGCTAATCTGCAGAGAACAGACTCACTGTCTCTATCATTGCTCAGGTTTGATGGAGTTGCAGCAAATCCTATTGTGGAGATACATGAAAATGTCTCAGCCCCTTCTGATTAAAAAATGCTCACAAGGAGATTCAGTCCAACACATTGCAGGGACCAGAGAAGTGTAAGAACAAATACTACACGCTGTTTAAGGAAGTATAGAGAGTTTGAAAACCACATTATTTTCTCACAATCTGATGTGATGATGATCTAATGTGCTAGTGCTCGTGTACTTTTTTTTGTGGTAACCAAACAAGGCCTGATCTCATACGAACTGCTATAACCACAGCCTAGAACAGTACAATAAACCAGTGAATATTTAATAGCTGTATTTTCCCTTTACTCTGACACTATGAGAGCCTCTTCTGTTGTACATTTGGTGGTGTGACTATGGATTATGAACTGTTTTGTCTGGGGAACACTTATGTGTGCTTCTTCCAAAGGAGCTGCTCATTTGTAGTTAGCTCATTAGTATATTAATCTCTAAGAGACCAACTGTGGCACACAACACCACCATTTTTCCACTAGGAAGAGAGGGGAGACTCTAAACAACAGCAGTGGAAACTACATCAACTCAAGAACCTACATCCAGTTTTAAAGAGCACGTACTAGGTTCTGTTATTCATTTGGAAGTACTGTTTAGAGTAGCTCTACAACACTAATTGTACTCATGTTTCAGCACCAATGATAAAGAACTTAACATTAAAGAAGTTAGATCCATCTCAACCGGTAATAAGTTATGATAACTTTATAAAATTTCAGAGACTGGTGATGGCATCAGCAGTGAGCCAGATCCATTCTAGTATATTATGTAGTATACACTATACAATGTGTGATATATTGGGGTCCTAGAATCCTAATTTAAGAACGACATGTTCTTCTAATTGAGAATTTTCAAAGATTGTTGATACTTCACTTGGAAATTGTTCTAAATCTTTTTTGTATTAATGTGGGGTTGTATCCAGCAGTCTTAGTCTATTTTTCTTTCACTTTAAATGTAAAACTATTCATAGTTTTCACATACTGTCACATGCTCATACTAATACCAACCTGGAAGCCAAAATGAGGCTTTCTTCCAATGCCTGCCAGTTATTTTACCAAGTTTATTTATCTTAAATGCAGTAGAAGGCACTCACTGACAAGGAGATTACTCTGGGTTATGCTTCAACAGAGTCCCTCCTGACAGAGACAGCTTTGACACATATTCATGTATTTATTCTTCTAGCACTGCTATACAAGTAAATACAAATCACATCATTTTCCCATACAAAGCAACAGAGTCATTTAAACTATAACAACTGTTGACCTGGCACTGGAATCCTGTTTAAAGGCAGATTAAAATTGGCCTGGCCAGCCATCCAGTTTTCTCAGTTTATTCAATACTGAGAAAACAGTCTGGAATTGGGCCAAACGCTGTAAAATATGC
Organism: Fowleria isostigma; assembly: GCA_029814645.1. NCBI lineage: Eukaryota > Metazoa > Chordata > Actinopteri > Kurtiformes > Apogonidae > Fowleria > Fowleria isostigma. The sequence continues at coordinate 17,045,942 of JAPTGZ010000010.1, read as the reverse complement.
ACTATTTATTCTATACCGACCAATCACAAGTCTGGGGGACGGGTGTTTCACAATGTGTCATACTTCTATTCTATAAGAATCAGGGGGTTCAATCACGTGACCTAGACCCGGCGAAACTAGCGTAAACAAGCTGTCTGACAACTTTAAGAAGTGACATCTCAG
>JAPTGZ010000010.1:17007252-17023911 GCA_029814645.1 Fowleria isostigma | reverse complement strand
CTCAGTTTATCATTTACACATGTAAATTACAACTTACAGATCACAGTGGATCTACAAATACACAAAACATTTAATAAGAGGCAGAATATGAATGTTCATATTTCTTCAGGTTTGTGTTTTTTATGAAATGATAGTTTTAGCATAAATACAGTAAAATGACATGAAAATATTAACATTCACGAAGAGAAAAAATTGGAGTTGTGAGTATATACAGGTTAATATGATAATATTTTACTAGTCTGATCCACTTGAGATTAAATTAGTCTGTACATGGAACCTGAACTAAAATGATTAATACTGTATCTTCAGTGTAATTTTTGCATTTCACTATTCATCCCATGGGCTGGACTGGATCCGTTGGTGGGCCGGATTTGGCCCCTGGGCCGCATGTCTCAGACCTCTGCACTAGAGTATTATGGAAAAGATAAAGACCTTACCCTGAAAAAAATGCCAGTGGTGTCTTTGTTACAGTACGTTTGGTTGTCATGCAAACCCTCTTGAATAGGGATTGGGATTGTTTTTGGTTCAGTGTTTTTTGTTTCATTGTTAACACTATAGCAGCAAAACTATTAGTTGAATTCATACCAAATTAGTTTATAGATTGCCAGTGACCCAGAATAGATCTGATTACATTTTGGGAAAAGTAGGTCAATTTTTTTAAATCAATTTTAAAAAAAATTTTTCTCCCATTTACTTATAATGAGTGAAATTTCAAACGTCTATTAACACCTCAGTTTAGTTTCAATTTACTTCAAACTTGGCACATATATAGAGGCAATTGATATGCTGACATCACCACACACACATAGACTTGATGACATTAACTGGATCGATGCCAAAATAAGCTATAATACGTGCAAGGGGTGGGGTTTGTTGTGCTTGGCACCATTTGTGTTTTTTTCATTTTATAATGACATAAAGCTGGATTGAGTATTTTTTAACATATGCTTATCTATGCAAACTGTTTACTTCACCCACATACACAAGATAAATATACAATTAATATAGATGTTATTATCTAATGTTTTATGAATGTCCTAAATAGATTAATTTAAACTCAGAGGGCCACTATAATTACCTGACACTTGATTCCTGTGCCTGAAAACATTAGTCCATGTGTCATAGACCACAGCCTGACTGACAGTCCGACTGCTGCTGGTCAGAAATGGAGTTTTGAGGGCACAGGCAGGGTAAGCCTTCACAGTCTGACCTTCTCTATTTGCATTCAGGAAGCCTCTTGCTAAACATATCGGTCTGTGTGTTTGCCCCTGGAATAGAGGCAGAGGGGCGAGTGTGAGAACGGAGACGACATGAATAGGTACGGTGAAGGAAAGACAGTCAGCTGTGATGACAGCGGCGTCGATCGTGACAGTTTGCTCACTCAGCTGATGTGTGGCTGACCCATTGGCTGCTTCTGGAGGGAAAATTTTGCCTATTTGTGGACTATAATTGCCTGAAATTAGTCTGTGCTGTCAAACCAGATGTTAGCGTCACAGCTTAGCTATCAGACGACTCATAAACACAAAACGAGGCAGATCTTCACTGAGCGTTGATCAGGGCGAGGGTTCAGCCTGAACCATGCAGCGTTACACCTGCTTGGTTTTATGGTTTTTATTAACTTCAAAATAAAGCTAGTAACAGCAAAGACATGAGGAGTGAATCAGAGTATTTGGTCGTAATGTTTCTAACTGGCCTTCAGGGTAAAACTGGTAGTTTTTTCCTCCCCATTGATTATAAAAGCATTTGATGGCAGTGGATCAGGCGACACTGGCTCTCCAAGTCTCACCACACCTCCTACTGTTTTAGTCATCAGATTGGACGCATATATAACTAATAACACTTTCCTGGCTAAGCACACAATATCCACCCGCTCCTCACTCTCTTCATCTCTTGCACATATACATACACTTTTATGAACATAAAAATCATCACACACCGATGATCTCATTCACACACACCCTGTCCCACAGTTGTACACTTCCAATTGCACGCAGTCTGTATTTGATCCTTGGAGTCTATTTCATGCTTGTTGCTGTGAAACTGAGTGTCTGGCTGGCTGCAGACGAGCAGGAAGAGCACCCAGTCCAAGGATATTGTGCCTGCTCTTTGGCTGAGCTGTAATTGGACTGCATTGTCCCCGTCTGACAAAACTAAAGCGGTCTGCCGCCCTTTAATAACCTTCAATGACTGACGCAAAGAGCCATGGATGACTTTAAAATATGGACAACAACAGCAGCAGCAAACGGAGACACAAAGGTTTAGTCGGAAAAGTACTTTGAACTAAGCTTTTTAGCTCTGGGCGATGAAGCCACTTTAATGTTTTCAAAATGGGCATGGAGGATTCAGTTTATTATACTGTAGGTAGTCTGCATACACACACACACACACACAAACACACACACACACACACACACATCAAGGAGCAGTGTGGTCAGTGAGTGTAACTGAGAGTTCAGGGGACCTGAGGTCACAGCTGCTCAGCTGTCTGTCTGGGCTATTTTAAACGGTAGCACACATCAGCGCTTCTGTCCCACTGGCTTGGCCAAGTCCACACCTCAGTGTCCTCTCTCACACACACTCTCACACACACACACACACACACACACACACACACACACACACACACACACACACACACACGTACTGAAACATTCTTTGCCTTAGTTAAGAGTAAATCTAAGAGCATTTCACACATGGAGAGATGAACCGCAGTTGCATCACAAACCGTGACCAGGAGCCTTAAGATGCATAACTGCATTTTCGAACAGATGTTCACTGAAGTCGGTGACAGCATGGGTTACAAACCCCCATGCCCCCCACTTTCTCACCACCTTCCCAGATTGTCTTACCTTTTTAGCCAGAGTGACAAGCTTAAACCAAGAGGAGGGAGCGATGGAGGCGGAGAGCTACTGGAAATAACTTTTCAAAGACGGACAATTGAGTGAGGTAGAGGGGAAACGAAGGAGGACCTGCGGCTCCTAATAACCACAGCTCTCCTTCTTGAGTTTCAGCCATCAACTGTATCCATTCCTTCTGCTCAGAGCTTCCTCTGCCTTCACAACAGACAAACACAAGCTGCCACTGCCAATTCTCCTTGTCACTGTGCTCTGCTAGCCAATTAGCATTATGCGCATTGAGCTCTGGAGTTAATTGGTTCAAATTAAACACATTTTCAACACGACAGACCATCAAGAGGAGTCTGTTCAACACTGACAGGGATCAAATGTTCAACAAGGACATGAGAACTTTAGCTGGATTCTTCCTATTCACTGATTGGCCTCACTTGTCAGTTCTGTTTCCCATCATGCACTGTGCTGTTGGCAGACAGCAGGTAAACAATGTTAGGGGGTGCTCTCCTCCTGACAACCACCATAAGGATATTGTCATTTTTCATAGACCAAACTGCAGGAATAATTGCGGTGTGACAATACACTCCATGGTCTTCTCTGCTACTGACTGATGACTGTTTACTAAAAACAACATTCATTTATTTTAACAATAGAGAAAGTTGAGATGTGTCACAGGCATCCAGCAGCTCCTTCTGGCAGGCATTTTCAAAGTGCAACAGCGCCCAATATGAAAGTAATAATGTAGAACAACCATTCAACTGTGTAATAATCTCAGATCCCACAAGAATCCCAACCTATTCGGCCTTTTATGAAAGAAAAATAGAGGCAGACGTGAACGGCCACTCCATAAGCCAGACGACTGGGCGTCTAGTTTGGACCCTTTTCTAACCACTGTCGAAGGAGATCCAAAGGTTTTAAAAAAAGGTTTTCTTCACTTCTTCCACCCTATATTCACCAGGCAAATTCACATACAAATGGACGATTATATCACTAAGCTCATACATGTCCCTTAATATAATAAGTTTTTGGTATGTTACCCAGTAAAGACACAGTTTTGTTATTCATCACGCTTCCTGTTTCTTATACAGCAAATGCAGCACTGTTATTATGTACTATGTTCATTATTATTATTATTATTTTTATGCCATAATTGTAGCATTGCAAATCATTAATTATTAGAAATTTTGGTGCTTATCATCAGAGAAATAATCACGGTTTCACAAATTCTCTGTGGTAATCTGCGGTCCATGCCATGCATACCTCACAATGGCTACGCACAGACCATATGTCCGTACATCCCTTTGCAAAGTGAAAGTGAAACTTAACACAACTTATTAATTCTTCTACATCTCCCACTGTTGTGACGCTTATGTACCTTTTTGGTACCTCCTGAAACTTCGTGTTTACTGCATCAATTCACAAGGCAACCCTCCCAAAGCTTGTATAACTATCTGAGCTGCTGGACAAGAAGGGCTTTACTGAATAAAAGCTATGCAGCCGGATTGTTGTGAATGGGTTGTGCAATGGTAGCCTGAAGCTTCGTAGATGATGGTAACAAATGCAAACTCTACAGACAGAAAAATGAACTTGCATCAAAAATATATTTATGGTCAAGAACAATTCAGAAACACATCTGCCCCAGAGACAGATGGTCAGCTTTTTCCTTCTCTGTCAGTTTCACAGGTGGAATGTTGAATGCAGTGCTTCTGTAACGTTAATTTTGTTCCATGTGGGAATCACATATTGGCATGTCTTTGGTTCTGCTCTTTATCTACTGTACTTTATGAGATGGTTTTTGACAGCCTTAATGATTAATTAACCATAGCATTTAAAATTATTTGATATGGACACTTTGATTTTGACCCTTTGACCCTTTATAGGACACTCATAGAAATACTCTGAAATTCAAAAAATCAATTTTAGTGGGTTATTGGAGGATAAATATAGGATTTTTATGGAATTAAAAAAAAAATGTTATTGTTATGTAGAAAATCAAAGTCAATGAAGTTACCATATTTGGTTCCTAACTTGTAAGTAGCAAAAAAAAAAAAAAAAAAAAAAAAACAAAAAGTAAAAATTAAAAAAAAAAAATAAATAAAAAAAAAAAAAAAAAAACTCCAAGAAGTAAATATTAAAAAATATATATATATACAAGAAAAACACACGTAAGGTGAATTACAACATTGGAACATCACTTTTAGAATATTCCAGCAATATAAGTGCTGATCCAGACACCTGTCAACATATACATATCACTTTGAACATCATTACTTACATTAGTGCCATTACTATTTTTTTTTTCTAAATTTTATTGATTTATTTAATAGGAACCATGCAAGTTCATGAACATTGTTATACAGAAAGTACACCCTTGTAAATATGCCAGAATTAGTAAAAAATAACTACATTTTATCTGCAGTCCTTAGGCAAGTGATAGAACAGGACATAAAACGGCAAACATTGACACAGCACTGATTTGCTTTACAGATTTTAAAAATACATAAAATGATGACAAAGACATCATCAAAACCAACAAACAAACAAACAAACATAGTATGATCACAGGCACATTAGCCTCTTATTCATTCAACATTACTTAGATGCAATTTAATAAAGTGTATGAGTGATGAAATGTATGTCAGTCATGGTACCTAACAAAGCAGTTAAACACACTGCTCACAGACTCTGTAGACCACATTGGACCTGAGACTGTTGACTCACTTTCCTCACTGTAACTGTTGCTGTCATTGTCTTGTAATGTGTGTAGAAATTACAAAAAAAAAGACACTTTCCCAATAAAGGTTTAAAGCAATCAATGCCAGGCAGTAGATGGATATACATGTACAACCCCAAAACAGATCATGTGGTCCTCAATGTTGGCTATATTACACATGGAAACTAGACTTTCCTGCATTTCCTAAGGGAAATGTAACCCATGTGTTTGTCTCTTGCCAGATTGGTGGACTGTGGTTAGCTGTCTGGATCTGAATCTGGAGTTATGAAGAGTTGTTTGTAAATTTTATGACAAAAAACCCAACCCTCTCCACTCTTAAGTTGAGTCGGGATGATTTCAGCCAATCAGCTGTCACCATTCTGTTCCTACTGTATGTGAATGGGGTTCAGTATGACGTTCGGGTGAGAAAACCATGCGATATAGTTACAGCACAGATAATCTTTGGGCCAAGCCAGACATTTTTTGTATTGATAGTATAAGTTTAGGATCAATCCTGTAGAAATGGTAGCTACTTGAAAATGGCCCAATTCATTCTGGATGGACAAATTTGGTTGTTTTTTTACAACTTTATGAAATTGGTGTATCAGAATGTTAATCCAGATAACACATTTTTCGAGACCAGGTTGCACATTTTTGCAATAATATGTTTTGGTCTATATCCAACATTCAGGGCTGCATTTTTTGCCAACGTTTTTTGTATAAGTCAGTTTACGAACAATAGTCCCCTGTGTCTTGCACTGAATGTAAGCACATGGGGAATGACTTAAGACTTCTATATGGAGAGTTTCCCGTTCTTTGTGTTATTGTCATAACATTAATAAAACACGAACAGCTTTACAGCACATAAAGACAGACACTTCACCTGTCCAGGACCAAGGATGAGGGGCTTATGGATATAGCCATGCTCTGACATGGCCACTAGTTGCCTCGCCCTTTTAGAAACTGACCCTTTTTAGAAGTATTAGAAGTAAAGGCCTGGCTCTATGGCTCTGGTTGAGTTAGTGACTACATTTAGTCTTTTCCCTCGTGTCCTTTTGTTTCACAGTTGTTGTGCTGGGCCATTTTTGCAGGAGATTTTTTTAGGGGGTAGTGTTTTCCTAATCTTCCTCCCCATCAGCAGCTTACCTGTGGTGAATCCCCGAGTCAACCGATTACTCATCAGAGCTATCATAGGAGCTGTAGGGGTTTCTCTGCATGCCCACAAGTTTGGTGAAGCCAAGACGTGCAGTGTTTGGGGAAAAAAGCTTCCTCATTCCAAGAACTCAACTTGAACATTGCGATCCATTACTGTTCACCACTTTATGTGGAATGCCAAACCTGGCAAAGACCTTTGGATAACTTGCACATACACTCATCGTTGAGGGCAGGTGCAGTATTTCTATTAACCTGGAATAATAGTCTAGTTGTGCTCTTTTCAGCTCAGAGCACACCTGGCATTACGTCACAAGCTAGTTTATTTCTGTAGAAGGTCCAGGCCACCACACAAATGGACACTGTCTCTGCCCACATTTAAGTAGGTCCTCACCTAGTCTCACCTCACGTTGCAGCTCTATCATCACACATCTTCTGAGGACAAGGCCATTGTATTTTAAGAGGTCTGATTTTACTTGGGTGTGACTTGTTCACATCAGTGGACACATTGCTTGTGTGTTCAGGTCCTGACTACAAACAGCATCAGTTACTGTCATCAGTTACATCTTATTTGTAGATGCAGGGGTGGCGAGGGTTAGCCTCATATGCCATGTCACCTTGTGCCACTGTGTCTGTGAGTCTTTACACCGTTGCCTCTTCAGTAGTAGCAAAACCAGAGCCTCCAGTTTATAGCCACTGCCTGCTTAGTATCACCTAGCCCAGATGTTTTCCAGCTGTTCCAGACCTGCTGTGGGAGAGCATCCAGGGGCGATGCTAGGTTGGTCTGCACTAGTCACTGAGGCCTGACTACCTACTGCAGATAATAGATTGTTTGCCACGATGCAAATCTGTGCTTCCTTTATTAAGTTGTGTCTCCAACAGTGCAAAGAGACTACATCTATTACAGATACCATTAATACTAAAGCAGTCAGAGAAAAACGAAAAACGTGACACTGGAGAAAAAGAGTAGAGAATCAGAACATATGTGCTGACTTTTTCTTACTAATACAGTATCCCACTTAGTTATTGTCTTTCTGTTTGTGGATATTAACAAAATGCAGGTTGGTGAAATTAAGGCCAAAAGCACTGTATGTACATCTATGTATAACCATGAAAAGCTTATACTCAGAAACTGGGCTAAGTCTTCTGTCTTTGTGTGCATGGTTCTACTGTGCTCCATTTCAGTGTTTCTCTAGCGTGACTTCATGCATCACTGCATGACGTAGGTGATTGATATCTCTAACTCTTTATAGGCATCCAAAAATAGACAAGCAATCTATGGCCAAAGGGAAATAAAATAATAACACAACAAATTTACAAATTTTGATAGTGATAAAGGAGGTGCCAGGTCCAATCTGAAAGGGCCTAGATCTTGTTCTGATAGGATCCAGAACTTACTACACTTTGTTGAGCTTGTGACCTGAAATAACAGATTAACCCATAAAGACCCAGTTGTCATGGTGCACTCCTGTGTTGGTAAATGGTCTATACTTATATAGCACTTTTCTATATATTAATGGTACTCAAAGCACTTTACAATACCAGCTTCACATTCACCCACTCATACACCAGTTGGCTGCCACTATGCCAGGCACTATCGGGCCACACTGGGAGCAATTTAGGGTTCAGTGTCTTGCCCAAGGACACTTCGACATGTGGACAGTTGGAGGCGGGATTTGAACCGCCAACCTTCAATCATTGGATGACCGGCTCTATTACCTGCACCAGTTGCCACAGACCCTCCCCCAGACTCATTATCCATTTCACCCACTGGCACCACACCTGGAGTAGATCTAAATTTGGAGCTTTTATAATAATAATAATAATATGATAATAATGGATTAGATTTATACAGTGATTTTCTATTAACACATACTCAAAGAGTGTAAAATGGATCCATTATTCATTCAGTCACAATTCTCACTCTGGTGGTAGTAAATTACTTGTGTAGCCACAGTTGCTCTGGGGCAGATTGACAGAAGTGTGGCTGCCAATCCGCACTTACAGCCCCTCCGACCACCACTGAACATGCATATGCTTTTATATATCGTAGCAGTACTGGAGGCAAGTTGCGTGAATTGTCTTGCCCGAGGACACAACAGCACATGACTAGGACAGAGCGGGACTCAATCTGTCAACCCTTTGGTTATTGGACAACCAGCTGTACTTCTTTAGCCATAGCCACCAGCGGCTCCTCTGCTCAGGTGCATTGCCGGAACATTGCTGCTGCTACTACAACTTCTCAATTTCCTCACCCAGACTCTGATATATTTCACCTCATAGTCATTTGTACATGCAAACATTTTCATAATATAATTGTACTTTTCTAACTGTTATTATTTTCCTTGTCCGGCCCACTTCAGATCATATTGGGCTGAATGCGACCCCTGAACTAAAATTAGTTTGAGACCGCTGCTTTACAATGTATCGTATCTTAATAAGGTGGTGTACAAGTACCTAAATGTTGGTCACATGAAAGTCTGGCTGTTGAGAAAACAGATTAACAACGTTGCCACATGACAATAGTCAGCCTGAGAAAAATGTGCCCCTGCTAGCAGATACCCCCCCCCCCCAATTAGTCCAGTGGGGTCTGCATCAGTGTATGTGTGTGGTGTGAGGCTTGATTAAAGAGTTTGAAAAGGAGTTAGTGTGGGAGCGTGTGTGTGTGTCTATGGCCATGCATCTGTATCTGTCACACATGTTCAAGGCACGCCTGCTTCTCATGCTGAACTCTCTGTCATGCTCACTCTGTTTGGCATGCTACAGGCAGCCTCCTTCCTCATGTCCTGGAGATGGATGAGCACTGGTGTGAATGTTCCATGGCTCCCCTGGGTGCCATTCCACCTTTCCAACTCTCTCCCTCTGTACTTTTCTCTGTCTATATTAAATGGAACCACTGAATGAATACATTACTGTGTATTACTACTGTACAATAAATGTTTTGGTAATAATCTGTCGCTTTGCCACAGTTTCCGTCATACAGTTGGAGTATCTGATATCACCGCGTAAGCATAAATAAACTTGAATGACAATTTAATCATTCGTTTACGTGAGCATGGTCAACCACTTGAATATGTGTGACTTATAGGATGAATGAATGTGCTGGAGTCAGAACTGTCATTGATTGGCTCTTTGTATGTATTCAGAGACATCGGGTCCTGTCCGATTCTGCAGGACGCGACAGAGGGGAAATCAATGTAGCGAGGCCACAAAGCCTTCACTCTCATTCTTACAACACACACCCCTGACGCTCATACCAGACGGGATTTGGATTACATTACTGACACTAAACACACCTTGTTGACTTGAGTTCTGTTGGGACAACAAAGGTCCAGCACATTTTTCATTTTGACTCGGAACCTTACCACAAGCGTGACTCCAGACGTGACACTGAATATCCTCGTAATTGTATGTATTTCTCATAGATGTACTCTCCAGTGGCTGATGGTTATGCTTTCAAACCTCAGAAGACATCTGCATGCGTCAATATTAGGAATAACAGTCATTCTTTCTGTGCATTAAATGTAATAAACTGCATCAGATTTCTAAAGAATTTAACTTTTTCTTTTTCCAAAAAGACACTCATTGTTGGAATATGAAGATACATTACTGGGAATTGACTGAATTTTTTTTTTTTTTTTAAGAAAAAAAAAAATACATTTGCTCTGAAGAATTTTGCTTTTTACCAGCCTTATGAAAGTACAGCAGAGACCATTTGACACAACAAAAGAACACAGATGTACAAAAAGAATAAATAAATTGGACTATAATAGCTGCATTTCATTTAGTGCCACCTGTTGAACACTTAATTAAATAGGAATTAAAATGTTCTTTGTGTGTGTTTTAGTCTTTGTCCTAACATTACTTTTGACTGTAGCTTTAGTCTTCAGTAGCTGGAGTCTGAATTCTTTTTCAGTGCTAATAAAAACAAGCCACTCACCATATTGTCACAGACTTACCTTGTAAATGATCATGTATGCATCACAATTCATCATGATATTACATGATCCACAACCCTTTAACACAGCCTGGTGTAAATGACAATCCAACAAGTTCCCATTAGTGATTAAGCTCAGCATTTTTCTGCTTTGGGCTGCAGGAAATGTACACACAGCATTACAGCTTCATTTGAAACCCAACGAAAGACAGACTGTTTCTCAGCCGACAGATTTACAAGCTAGATTTGTTTTACAATCCAGTTTACAACACCATATGAAGGGAGTGCTGAGGGTGCCATTCTTCTAAATGGCAATTCCCCATTAGCAGCTTTACTCTGATCAGAGCGGGTTAGGGAAAAAAAGCTTCCGACTAAAGTATGCCACCACCAAAGGTTGACCACGTGCACTTGAAGGGCTCATTTATGCTCTACGTTTAAAGACGCAGACAGGTACAGACTGAAATTCCATACATTATACTGTCAGTTTGCGCATCCAGACAGAGAATATGGAGCAGTACCACAGGGAACCATGAAAGTAGTGTTGAGATTTGAACAGAATAATGTCCATAAATAGTGACATTTTCAAAGAGTGACCGTATAAGTTAAGCTAGATTTATACTTGTGTGGATGTCACGTGTCACTACTTATGGCATCACTTTGGTGGGTAATGCAGAAGCCCACAGAGCCTTGATGCACACCTCCTCCACATTTTAACTATGCAGCATGGCAATGCAGACATACCGCCTCCAGGTTGGCCAATTTATGATCATGTGACTCCAGGACTACACATGAACAAATGTTACGTGGTTCCGCCGTATATAGTTCATTTGTTTGTGTTCATTATTTATTTTCCTTTCGTTCTTGTCTGTTACTTTTTGCTCCCGATAAACCAGTGTGGTTATGCTTTTTGGTATTCCCCGTCGGTTAACCTATCTTCGTTCAGTGGTCCACGGTCCATCTCTGACATTGTTTCTTCCTCTGTTATTTACGCTGTAAAACTTATAATAGAGCTATATGTTCATTGACCTCCATGACCTCTCGAAGACATCGCTCTGTGGTGGCCGCTAATAAACCAGGAAATGCCTGTGGGAAGATATGGAAACCATGGAAACAAGACCATAGAGTGGAGATTCAGTTTTAAAACAGCCAATGCCAGCACTACTGCCACCTCCCAACAACAACATATTCTCAAAACGACACCACTGTATATTCAGGTACGAGGGCACGCTGTGGCAGTGTCAGATACACCATACCTATGCGACGCAGAGTTACGCTCAACTATAAACCCAGCTTTAGTGAAAAACTACCAACATATTTATGACAACTACTCTTCTCAATATTAACATTAGTAATATTAATAAAACCTACTCTGCTGCTGCCATGTTTGTTTTTGACTTTTTTCTTATTCTCAAAAAACTTTACTCTTCTTCGTGGTATTCGGCCAGTATCGTGATTAAGAGCGGCACCCCCTGGTGGATTGATTGAGAAATACTCATTCTAACATAGAGGGCACAAGGAAGTGTGAAGACAGTGATGCATGACAATGTTAGAAATGGACATACCTATATATCTATGTAAAGTTAGCATAAATGAGACTTAAGGGCTCATTTTTAACTGTATGTTAAAGATTCAGATGGATAGGGAAGGAGCGTTCTGTCCGTCCTCTGAATACATTCCATATGTAATTTTGTCTGTCTTCCAGGAGTTTGCAAATGCATAGTCAGACACAGAATATAGAGCAGTACTGACTGAATCAAAACTACCAACATATTTACAACAACTACACTCATCAATATCAACAATAGTATCAACATTAGTAACACCTCCTCTCTCGTCACTGTTAAGGGACAATTTGAGTCTCCGGATGACGTTAGTCACACATGCACATGCGTAGAAGCATTTATATCTGTTGGCCATATTTTGTGATTCGTTACAGCCACCTTGCTAAGACAAATCACCATTGTATGAGTCAAATTATGGAAAAGTACAGAGACTTGACTTTACTTCAATGAGTATCTTTTGAGAGTCAGTGGATATGACTACCTTTGGTTTCTTTCACAACCAAAAGCATATCGAGCTAGCATTTGGATTTCAAACTGCGGAAAACTGAGCAGGGGAAGGTAATCACAGTTCTATGCCAATGATTATCCTAGTGAGGTTGCCATAGTGAGTAATGAAAGATGGCCGACAGAGATAAATGCTTCTCTGCATGTGTGACTCGCATCGTCCCTTGACAGTTACCATTTTTGTTATCATTGACTTTCTTCTTCTTCTCAAAAAACTTTACTCTTCCTCATAATATTTGGTTAGTTTGTTAATTAAGAGAGGCACCCTCTGCTGGATTAATTGAGAAATGCTCAGTCCCTGGACACATGGAAGTATGAACACAGTGACACAGTGATGCCTGACAATGTTAGAAACTGACGTACCTATTTGCGTGCATAAAACGTGGAAAAATTCACCTTTAGACATTAACATTGTGAGTTTTTTTTTGTACGGTGATCAAAATGAGTCAGCAGCAATACATTTCACTGTCACTCATTAAAAACGAATTGGAGAAATGTGAGGAGGAGTAATGTGATAAAGTGCTTCTGTACAGGGGTGGGCTAAAGAATGCTGAAGGAATGTGTGGATATTCTAAAGTGGCAGTGGGAAAATAATGAAGGACTCCTCACAGGGGGCTGAGAACCACAGAGACGTGGCCTCCCACTGTTTTCAAGGCTCACTTGGAAGGAAATGCTGCCAATCTGGATGAACAGGCCAAAGAACCACGTAAAACGAAGAAAGTTGTGGTTAGTTGACTCTGGCCCATTTAGACACATCAAAATGCAGAGTGGCCAGATTAAATGTTTATGTTTTCCGTTACAGCCACTACCCAAGGACATCCTGAGCAAAGTAATAGTCTGCAAACCTGTTATTTTGTAGAAAAGGCCCAGCGCTCTCCATACATTCCCATGGAATAACTACAGAAATATACATATTAATACCTAGCAAACAATACTGGTATGAGAGTTGACTGTAAGGGGTCATGTGAATCTTTCAATTCTGTCATCTCCTTCACATGAGTTTATGAGTTTTCACGGCAAGAGGCAGATGAGGAGGGTAGTTAATTTATCTTGTATGACATATGACAAATAGAGAAGGTGAAATATTTATATGAGAACAGCAGGCAGGCAAATGAAGAGAGTAATTGGATGAAGTTGGTGCAGGAATGAAAAGGCGCCACTGCCAGATGGGTACAGACTATGACATTGTGTACGTGAGTAAATGCAGGGCTCTAGTAAGTCAACGTAAATAAGTTGGGTGTGTTTTTTTTATTGTCTATATATGCAACTGTATGGGGACAAATACTATAAAACTGCATCGAGCAACCATGATTCAGATATAAGTGGTTCATCAATTCAGTCCAGTCACATTGATTTTCAAATTATACACCACAATGTACTTTTAGCTTGTGTTGTATTTGCATTGGCATTCCTTATACTGTGTGGAAGTGCACCTATGATTTTATCCATGCTTGAAGACTGGAATGTGCTCAGATTACCAAGCAGAAAAAAGTGCCAGGATGCCCACAGAGACACACAAAGACACAATGTAACTCACTGTGGGGGGCGTATCTCATCCACCGCAGCGCCTGTTAACAAAAATAACCCCAAAAATTCAAGGGTCGCACCACATTGGCCATAACTTGTTTTCTCTTGATTCTAGCCTCTTTTTTTTTTTTTTTTCACTCTTTTCCTTTAAAAGTTCTCTGTATTCTTTGTCCAGTCCGTCATTCATTTTACCTTGTACAATCATGTCATGCTAATTTTTTTTTCTCAACTCCCCTCCCTGTCATCCTGCCCATGTCATCAGTCATAATCCCTCAGTCCTTATCTCGCCTTATATACCCACCCCTCCTTCCCAAACCCCCTCGCTATTTCTCATTTTTTCTCTACAATACTATCTGTCTACCCTTTGCGCTTACCGTCAAAATTCCTCCTTTTTCTGTCATCATCTGTCTCTGGCAACTGGGGAGGGCTCCGTGAGGAGATATGCAGATCTGCTGTTTATGGAGGCTGTGTTTGCACAGACAGACACTATGTGATCAAGTGATGATGTAGCACCGCAAGATGGCAAAGGGACAGCAAAGAAAGAAAGGCAGGGATTAAAACAGTTTTATGCATGGATGCAAGAATGAAGGCATGACCGTATGTTCCAGGAAAAAAACATGACAGTGAGTGTGGGAAGAAATGGAAGAAGAAGAAGAAAAAGAAGAAGAAATGAAACAGTAGAACAAGAGATGAGAGAGGAAAGAGATAAACCTATTGAGTAATGTGTACACACTCTTGCACTCCGTTGAATGTGCTGAACTCAGGCTAATGGTTGACATAAAAACCGGAGAAGAGGCTGAATCGATGTTATCAGTAAGAGCCCAGGATGGAACCAGTTTTAGAGAGAGGACACAATGATCTCCCTCTAAAGACTGATTACATCTGTTGAAACAGCATGCTGATATTTACATAGAAACCCTGCTGAGGCCCGGCAGCAGGCCCGCTAAGCTGACCAAACCCACTGCTCTTTTGCTGCGTTGCTTTATTAGTGAGGAAAGTCTGTTTATGTGATGCCATCCATCTTCTATCAGATATGGCTGTGCGCTGGAGTTTTGATGCTAATGTCTTTATGAAGTACTTTACTTTTGGGTGGGATCGATGATGCATTATGATAGGGTTCCCGTGGGGACCCAGTGTGACATTTGTGGCAGTTCCCAAAAGAATGTTTTCTTTATATTTAACCATCCTTCAGTGGTTTATCACTATTTTATTCTCTGTATTTTGTGTTTGGTTTTTTTCAATGAAAGTTTGGTGTTGTTCAACATTTAATTTGCCAAATCATGTAGATGTTTATAATGGCTCAGATTGAAGTTGGATATAATAATCAAAAACAGAGGAAACTTAACAAGAAGTGACTTTTAATATAAAATCTCTTATTAACTGAACATAAACCCAGTGTCTCCATCCACTGTCACTGATCCAACTCCATGGGTTTTACTGGTCAATGTTGTATCAGTCAATGTTGTAGAAGATGACAGTGTTTCCATGGTAACTACGGAGCCTCTGAATGTCCAAATAGATCAAATCTGATGACCATAAAAAGATGACAAACTGTATTTTACACCAATCATTTAGATAGATTAGTGGGTCAACAGAGACGAAACAGTTTATATTAGTAGATGATTTGTTCGATGGTGGACATTTGCATCTTTATGGGTTAAAAAGTCTTAAAATCTTGAATGTACACATCTGCATTTAATGTCTTTAAAAAGTCTTTAAAAAGTATTAACTTTGATAAGGTAGGTCTTAAGTTGTATTGCCATAAATGTGTTTAAATGAGTCTGTTAAATGTCTAAGCTGCAAAGAAAGTCATGTTAGTCGATTCAGTTCCATTAATTCCAAAGTGACAATTTATACTGAAATTAGGAACCAATTATGAACTAGTTCATAATTACTAGGAACTAGGAACTAAATGAATTAGGAACCTTTACAATCCCAAGTGAGAAATGACTCAGAATGATGGAAGTAAATAAATTATTTTCCTAAATTTTAGGAGTCATGAATTTTTGCCAGTATAAAATAGGCATTAAATTCTGTTCGTCTGTTCTGTTCTGTCATTGTAAAAAGGTCTTGAAAAATCTCAAATTTAATTTGTAGAATCCTGTAGGACCTCTGTTCTCTAGATCAGTCTCTCTCATAGAAGCCCTACTTAAAATCTCATTAAATAAATCATTATGTACTGAATACAAAATACATAATTGAAATTAATGTTGAAATATAAGACACAATAAATACAGTCATATAATAATAACTGTCACTCCTGACCTTTTTTCATTTCAATTTTTTTATATATATTATTATTCAGTCATCTTGCTTAATCTTTTGTAATTTTAAGAATATTTTGATTTTAAATTATTCTAGATGAGGTTTTTTAAGTTTAAGTATTTTTTATTGATGAAAGGTTGATTTATTCAT
>JAPTGZ010000010.1:16955810-16967911 GCA_029814645.1 Fowleria isostigma | reverse complement strand
AATAGAATAGAATAGAATAGAATAGAATAGAATAGAATAGAATAGAATAGAATAGAATAGAATAGAATGCTTTTTATAGTCATTATACATATGTACAAGCAATGTGAGTTGATCGCTGCTGTGGAGGTGTCCATTCTATAAGGAATACACAGCCACAAATAAGTAATTTGACTTAACTCAGCAAATAGTTAAAATCCTTCAATTGGAAATTTACTGCAGTGATTAATATGTTTCAGCTACAACAAGTTGTTTAATTGTAGCTGATACAGTGAGTTATTTCTCGTCTCTAAAACAACCATGTCAGAAGACACATCCTGCGGTTATGAAAAAGATATGTCTCCTTTTCAGAAGAGTCAGATTATTGGCCTGCATCAAGCAAAGAAAACCTCCAAAAGATGCTGAAACTACAAAAAATATTTTAAGAACTGCTCAATGAATTATTAAAACCTTTAAAGTTGGTGGTGAGAATCATCCTTAGGGGAAGAAATGGAGTAAAAAAAAAAAATCCAGAATGATCATGATCAGAGATTACTTAGATGTTTGGAGGAATCAAATTGTAGAATAAATAAATAAAAAAGTAGAATTCACATCTATGTTCAATAATGAAAGTAAGTGCATTCCCACACACAAAATGTGGAGCAAACTCTCGGGATTTGAACTGAACAGCTGTGCAGCCTTAAGAAAACCACTTAGCAGAAAAAAAGGCTTTGGTTTACTATAGAACATAATGATTAGTCTGTGTTTGAATGGAAAAAGGTCATGTGGTCTGCTGAGTCCAGACTGACCCTGTTTTAGAGTGATGGGCACATCAGGAGAAGAAAGGCAGAGGAAGTGATTACCCATCATGCCTAGTGCCTACAGTACAAGCCTGTGTTGGCGGTGTTTTGATCTGGGGGTTGATTCAATCGTTTGGGTTTAAGTTCAGCTACATTATGTGTCCAAAAAAATTAGATCAGACGCACCGGAATATACTGAACGACAGATCAGAACATCAGTGGATTTTTTAAATTTCATGATGGGCACAGGCATATTCCAAGATGACAAACTGGCTAAATCCCTTCAAAATAAAATAAAATAAAATAAAATAAAAATAATCTAAAAAATGATTAAAAAAAATGTATGTATTTGTTGAATGGTATAGTTGCTGTTTGGAACTTGATATTATTATAAACCACGTACTGATCTAAACTGTTTAATCCCTGTTAATCCACTAATCCATGTAAATAATTGGTGTAAAACACAGTTTGTCATCTTTTCATGATCATCAGATATGACCCATTTGAACGTTCAGGGGCTCTGTAGCTACCATGGAAACACCATCATCTTTGATAACATTGATTCAAAAGTCAAACCCATGGAGTTGGATCAATGACAGTGGATGGACACTCTAGGTTTATGTTCAGTTAATGGGAGATTTGCTGAAAAAGTCACCTTTTCTTCAGTTTTTCTCTGTTTTTGACATGATAATCCTCAATTCTCTTCTAAACATTTAAACACATCCACATGATTAGTAATTAAATAATGGAAAATACCTGATTTTCACTGAAAAAACAAAACACAAAAGATAATATTACAATAACTGGTGATAAACCGCTTAAAGATGGTTAAATATAGAGAAAACTGCATTTGGGAAGGGCCACAAATGTCACACTGGGTCCTAATGGGTTAAAACATCCAAATGTGCGTATATTGATGGTTCCTGTTTCAGCAGAGTACACCCTGTGTGCCAGACACAGCCTTTTATATCTGAATTTTCAGATATGATTCCAATGCACACACCAGTTCTTACATATGTCATTATCAGCCCCTGAAATAGACATCTGTGTTTTTGCTACCACTCCCTGGCAGTGAGGTTAAGTATGCCTATTTATCCACATAAAAGATCTCTACTATACGTCAGACATTCAGGCATTAGCGAGTCACCCTTAACAATCTTGGTGCTTCATTCTCTTCATCCCCATCAGGAAGTACACATATCCTGCCCAAAATTCCCCTTCCTCACAAACCCAAAGTACTGTGTCTCTTCCCCCGCTATCCACTATTTACCCATGGATTAGATCTCTATCTTTTCTAATTGAGGTCCTTGGGAATGGCACACTCATAATCTGACCACAAACAAAGCCCAGTCTCCCAGCGTTCTCATGAATTCCTGGTGTCTGTGCTCATCTGCAGCCCAGTGCAACCCATTCACAGCAGCGAGCTCAGATGGCTAAGTGTCCCTTTAACAGCTACAAAGTCCATCCAAAATTAAATGATCTTTTTACTTGGCAGTAGTGAGCTTTTAATGAAAATTTACAGGTTGGGCAAAGAGGAAATGGACAGATGCGAGTGTAGGCCTTGAGATGTGCCTGTGCGTGTCCTTGTGGAGATGCTTCGGAGGGGCGTCTGTTTACTTGTCAGAATTATATTGCCCCTGCCTTGTTTAGCAAACAGAATCTGTCTTGGTTTAGGATTTTTATTGTACCTCAAGGTGCTTCTGTGGTCTGTATGAAGTTACTGTATATGTGTGTGTGTGTGTGTGTGTGTGCGCCTGAGACATGGGCTTTTATGAGCAGGTCTGTCCTTGTAGTTAAACCAGCCTGTAGCACTTGTAAAGGCCGTGGTCATGCACTCCAGCACCGTTTGGCAATACAGACATCTGCCCTGGCAGTTAACTGGCGACTACCCCTGTAGTTATTATTGTAGTCTGTAAAGAAAACCTATATCGAGCTGTCTGGAAACAGCCACCATAATAGGACTCTGTCAGGAGGACGCACCACTCACTGAAGTACAAGGACCTTTTCTTTCTTCTTCAGCTTCTTACGGTTGCCTTTTCACCCTATTCCACTCTTTTTCTCTCTCTTGGTTGCTCAGCGGGGACCATAAGCTATAAGTTGCTGCTTCTACACCCTCCTCCCTCCTCTCCCTATTTCTAGCCTAAAGCAGGCTTTGATGTTCACTGTTTAGTCTCTAAAGCAACGCTCCTCTACTGCAGCAGAAACACCCCATCTTATACCCCCCCAATCTATTTTTCTTTCTTTTTTTTTAATGCAGCAAGTGTAAAGGAACCCGACACCACCAGTGTTCATCCCGCTGTTCGATTAGCCTGTCTTTGAGTCTCAAAGCATTAAACTGAATCTCTCCATTTAACCTCATTTTGCGGTTTGAATTTTAGTCTCCTTACGAATAACAATAGCCAAGCCAAGGAGACAGGTAATTAGAAGAAAAGGTCATTTTAATGCTCACTTTATTACATTTTCACCTCCACTGACAGGGGCAGTAAAAATAACTATAGACATTAAGGTTAATATTAATAGCACTGTAAAAATTATCCAACTGTACCCTTACTCTCTGTCCCATTTACAAACAACAAACAAAAAAAAAGTCAGGATTTTTTCATCTTGTATTTATTCCCCTGTGTGTGGTTAATATTGCCTCTATCTGCTGTAGTATATTATAAGTGATGCTTGTATATTTTTTTTTGCACCATAACATTGCAAATATACTCTTGTTTATTTTTCCTTTTATAACAATAAGTGAAGGTGATTAATACAGTATTAGTATAAAATATGTTCAGTTAAGTATCTAACACAAGAAGTGTGAGTATAGTATTAACAGCATTGAGCCTTTTTAGTTGATTAATATATAGAATTTTATTTAAGTATTCTAGCTTTAAAGACTAGTGCCATTAGACCAGTTTCTTATACCAACTTACTGTACACAGTATTTTTGGAACTTGCACACAGAGCACAAACAAGCATATACAAACCCTGTGTCTACTCATCAGATTAAAAAAGACCCCTACTCGGTGCCTAATAATGTGTTTTTTGTGCAAATTCTTGCTATTTTCTGAGCTGGCCTTTTTGTCTTTGAGTTTTAGGGGAAAAATCCGTTAAAGATCAAATGAGCCAAGATCTGACATGTCTGCTTTGGCATGGCTCGGTGGTAGCTGACAGATTTGAAGTTAATTAAAAGTGCTCTTTTGTCCGTTGACTGATGCCAGTGCAGCAGTATCTGGGTGGTGTGACGAACGTGGGTGGAGGGCACCGGCTGTGCCATACAATAGTACGCTTTGTAGGTGGCTGTGATGCAGAGGAAGGCTACATGATGTCAGACCAGTCTTGGCTTATGTCCATATATTCAGGTTTGATGGTCCTCCTCGGTGTATTTCTAACACCTTGTCACAGCTGGATGAAGAGTGGGCAAAACAGGTGGTGGAAATCCATCCTACAGGATTAGGTGCACGTACAATGGACTGCGTTTCTTGTGATGAATGTAGTAGAAAATAGGATGGTGTGTGTGATGTATTTTAATAAGGACTGTAGAGAGAGTTATATGTCAGAGTTCATCACTTTGCAGCTGGATTCAGTACAAAATCATTCAGTGCCACTAAGAAATTATGCTTGTGAAGAATGCAGCTGTCATAATTTTAACTCCAAGGAAAAGAGAATGCATCCCATCAGTGTTTGATTACATTCCCCTATTTGTTTTAGAACTGATTTTAATAATTTATACAAGTAACCACACTCTAAATAATGAATAATGTCTATGCTTAGCCTTATAAAATTGAAAAAAAAAAAAATACAAAAGATTAGATAGCGAATAACAAACAGGAAGACTTTGGTCATAAATAACAATTACAGTCATGGAAAAAATTATTAGACTATCAAAAGTCATCAAAAACAATGGTTATGCAATCAAGTAGTAACTCCTGTGCAAATCATGTGACTAAGACAGATAACAAAGAAAACACAGAATGTCTAAAAGCACTGTTTTTGTCAGTACAATGCATAGCTATTGATATAACAACATATGTGATTTTGGTTATTATCAAGAAAACCACAGAAAATGGATAGATATCAGTCCTGAAATTAAACTCATATGAGCTATTATTGTCATTATTATTATAGTTGACCAAAGAAATGTACCTTTAGTTGTACTAGTTATTAAAATGGACAAGAAATTGAAGAAAACATAGGGTGATAATTTATTTTTCTGCAACTGTATTTTGATTATGGGGACAATATTCTTGGTAAATAAACCATAAGCAGATTTCCTTTCATCTCTAATATTGATCAAGTAAACAGTACATCACCAGATGAAGATGCTGTTCTCTCTGCAGGTTTGGTGACTCATGGCCTGTACTATTAACCTAGTAGTCGTGCAGTGATGCTGGAGATTGCGGTTGTGTGCTTCTTTTTGAGTGGCGTCATGACTACAGATAAGACTCAGTTGCAGAGGAAAAGGATAGATAACCACAGAGTCCTTCAGTCCTTCTCTATATCTCCTTCTCTATTCCTGTCTCTCTCTCTCTTCCTCCTGCCCTTGCCTATAAATTCTCAATGTCTTTTTCTCCACCTCCAACCTCTCCTCCTCCCTCCGTGGTCAGAGGGATAACCATCTACCCTTTCAGCAAAAGCCAGTGCCCTATCTGTCTCCCTGTGGCCTCCCTCTCAGCTCCCTTCTTCATCTCGCTCTGGGAGGATAACCATCTAGCCTTTCAGCACAGGCCAGCTCTGTCTAATGACTGTTTCCAGTGAGGGAGGACAGTGGAGAAGCTTTGTCCCACTTACCCTGGTTCAGTACAGCAGCTGGGTTTACTCTAAACCATGTTTAATATGTGGACAGCTCTACACAGAAGAACATTTCATTATAGGTGTTAGCGAGGTGAGATGAGATGTCACTCCTGCCTCTTAAACTGGATTGACACCAACACTTTCATAGCTTACATGGTTTTATGGTAGGGCTGCATGATATTGGAAAAACCTGACATTGCAATTTTTAAAAACTCTGCTATATATATTGTATTTTTTGTCTTTGTTTTCTATTAGTTTTTTTGTTTTTGGTGATTTTCTTGTTTGTTTTCAGTGATTTTTTTCCTTCATTTTCAGTGATTTTCTTCCTCATTTTTTGGTGATTTTCTCTTTTTCATTGCTTATTTTTCAATGTTGTTACCAGTGACTCACTCCATATGCAGGGGCATGGTCTGCTTCAGCAAACTGAACGATTGTGATTGGTGGATGCCTGTGTGCAATGTGTGTCAGGTATCCATGAAATTAGATGAGGACAAGTTGAGTTCATTCGCCTCCTACATCGCAAGATCTGTGATGTGACTATTGCTCACACATACATTGCAATGAAAATGCTCTAACGATATATTGTGCAGCTCTAATTCATGGTGATCTTTTATCTTTAACCAATGATTGCAAGTTAAAACATTGGTAAGTCACTCTTATTTCATCACCATATCTACTAGTCTGTCATGAAACTCTTAATTTTAGGGGTTACAACACAGTAAAAAATAATTGCTCTGTGTTTTAGAGTCGCTACAGATATAATATAACAACCTGATGCAGCTCTGTGCAACTCAACAACAGATTGAAACCACATTCCTTAGATGTCACAAAACAGGTGGAAAAGTTTTGACATAACTAAACTGATGACTTCAATAGGAAAGGAAAGGCTTTTGCAAAGAATGGTGCAAAACAAAAAAATAAAGAAAGGGCAGGTGCAAACAAACTGTGGAATCAAGGAAACTGAGAGGAGCAAAACAGTTTCAAGCTTCCCGTTTAAAGAATACGCAATGCAGAAAACCGAGAAAATGTGACAAGCGACGGGGAAAACATTAGAACTTTGAAGTCAGCAGGCAAATGAGGACTAAGGGAAAACATTAATAGAGGTATGACTGAGCAGCTGAGTGAAAGAGGGAGAGAATGACAGAGGCAGACGGAGAGGAGGGAAAAAATAAAGCAACGAACGGCTGCACATCTAAGTTCAGGAGTGCAGATTTGACAAGCATTTAGGTTTCCTTTTTTCAAAAAAGAATCTATGAAAAGCCCTCTTTCAGGCCTGGACTGAAAGGGGGATTAGACAGAGCGCACCAAGTGAAAGACACAAACATTCCTTTACACATCTTGTGCATTTACCTGTCAGAGCGCTGCAATAAAGCTGCTCCCACATGGGCAATATGCCAAGGTTTAGAATTCTAAAGGCCTAAAGGGCTGTCTGTGAAAAGCCTAATACCACAGAGGCTTGGTGCCCTTGTTAAGGGGAATAACTTTATTTCTGTCATTTAGATTGTGACCACATTACATGTGTAATATGTGATCCAGGCACCAAGGTTTCCGGGAACCATTTCCTTCACTAAATTGGTTCTGGTTGAAATTCAACAAGTCAAATACATAGTTTTCCTCACTGCCTTTGAATGTTAAATTCAAGTCTGACCTTTTAGCATCAGAGTTGCTCATCAGTTCCAAGCCCTTCTGGATATAATTCCCCTTACAGCTATGGTGAAGAGTAATTTGCTGTGGTTCTATCTTTGAAGAATGCTTGGATTGTGCTGCACGGAACATAAATTCTCAAACTGCACATAATCTGTCCGCTGTCCCTGTCAGCAGTGAGAGAACTAATGATTTTTTACATCATTAAGCTTGTTCCAGAGCTTGAAGGGTCATTGTGTGACCAGTCAGCCCCTCACTATCACGCTAACAACTGCTAACCCATGACAAATTCAGTAGTGTTTGGAGTTTTGGCAACAGCGGTGGAATGTGTGAAAGACTTTTTATGTTGCTTTTTTTGTTTGACAGAGATCAAATAGTCCAATCAGCCCTAGTCTAAATGGACTTAGTTCCAGAAAAGGCTTCTTTTGATGGTTCTGGTCAAAAATGGTTACACTGCCTCCATGAAAGTATTTGGAAAAAAAGTCAAGGCCAGTCTGCAGATGCTGGACAGTTGGAAAAAGGCTAAACTCTAATGCAAATACAACATCTGTAACATTTAATTAGTATAATTTTGTTGTTTTATATGCTCTATTTTGTGGGAAACAAACAAATCTACCTCATACAAATGTGAAAACAGGTAAACTGAACTGTTTTAAAGTCTTCTAGACCTTCATGTCTTTGGAATCATCTGTCCATCCATTCCTTCTCTGAGTTGTTTAGTCCTCATGAGGGTTGCTGGCACATTGAAAACACACAACCTTTATGGAAAAACATAAATATCTGCCTCTACCATCAGTGGAAAGATGTTTTATATGCTGGCAATGATGTCTGGTGCATCTCTAATCTGAAGACATTAGAGTTAAATGTTCCATTGTTGAAAATAGCTTAATGTAACCTGGAAATGGAATAAAATGAACTACACTGTCTGCTTTTTTCTCACAGCGATGACAGAAGGTCATTTATAGTTGCCAGTAAATATGCACAGCTGTGTGCAATGACAATACACAGCCGAGAATACATGATTCAGTCATTACATGGTCTGTGTTTCCATAATTAACACATCATGATATCTTAGTTTGAACATTTTTCATGTTCATTTTTATACCTACAGCACATTACCAATCATCCCTTTATTTGTTAAAACAACTGTATGCACCAGTCACATACAAAACACTCACTTACAACAAGATTTATAACAAAATCTTCCCCAGAGCAATTCAGTGAGCAATAAGTGGCAGCCAAATGTTATGCCCCACTAAATACATGTCATAAATCAAATGTTGGAAAGCTATTGGCATAACATAACAACTTAAACATATGTCTGGATGGATCGCTGCCAGGCTTTTTTACATCAACCTTTCAGATCTAAATCTAAACATGGCTCAAAGTCACCGTCGCAAGCTAAAATAAATACTTTACCTCATAATTTCTTGTACACCGCGAACTTCCCAAAGGTCAGGTGACTCAGCTTCCAAAAAACTGCTTGATTTTTCCCAACAAGTGGAGACACAGCTGGGGGTTGTGGTTCTCTAGTCATTATCTTTAAATGGTCAAGACCCATGCTTCCTTGCCTGTGTGACATCAGAGATGGTGGCCTACATAGAACAATGATTTGGTGGCCTGGATTCTGAAATGAGCTACTGTGGCGAATGGTGCTCTGTGCTGTTTCATGGAGTGTCATTGCGGTTTGCTGAGAGAACAGGCTTTTACAGGCGAGGGGAGGGGGAGCACAGACCACAGACTCTGTTAACGTCTTCATCTTTGTCTCGACACATTTAATTTGTGTTGATCATCAAGTCTTACAGTCTGTTCACCTCCCTACAGGGTTGTACAAGTTACTTCTGAATGGTAATACATCACAGATTACTTGTTACTGCTATAAAAGTATTTCCTTATCTTTACTTAACCCATAAAAATCCAGTGTGACATTTGTGTCAGTTCCTAAATTATTTTTTCTCTTTATTTAACCTTTCTTAAGTGATTTATCACCATTTATTGTAATACTATCCTCTTTAGTTTTTTACTGTAAATTACGTACTTTCCTATTTTTAATTCACCGATCATGTAGATGTTTATTAAAGCTCAGAGTAAAATCAAAGGGTATTTTATCAAAAACAGAAGAAACTGAAGAAAGACTGACTTTTTCAGTAAATTCTATCATTAACTGAACATAAACCAAGTGTGTCCACTCACTGTCAGTGATTCAACTCCATGGGTTTTACTGGTGAATCAATGTTGTAGAAGATGACGGTGTTTTCACGGTAACTACAGAGCCTCTTAACATCCAAATGGGTCATATCTGATGACCATGAAAAGATGAATAGCTGTATTTTACACCAATTATTCATATGGATTAGTGGATCGACAGAGATTAAACTGTTTATATCAGTAGATGATTTTGGTAGATAATGGGTGTTTGGGTCTTTATGGGTTAATATTACTGTCTCAGAACTATAATGAATTACATTCAGACTCTTATCAAAGTAGAATTTGCCAAAATACTACTCACAGTATCCATTAATGCATCAACTTGTAATGCTTCTTCAGTCTGCACAACCTGAAAAAAATCCATAAATTAGGCACCTTTTTGAAAAGGGTTTTACCTCTTTTTCAATAAATTTTGGTGTTATTGAATTTATATTATTTTTTTCTGTTATGACATAAAGTTTATGCTCCATACCATGTATTTGGTGATGAGCAAAAAAAAAAAAAGGTAAAGAGACCAACCCTCTGAAGTTTATGTGGATAAATAGCTCAGTAAGTAATGCTACAGTTTACAATGTTCAAAACCCAGCCGGTATCTACGCTGGTAGATATATCTGCAATTAATAAAGAATTCTAACTGTTCATACAAACATTAGCTTACCTTGTCATTGCTTATCACAGGGATCATGCTAACTGGCTTCTGTAATGCAGGGTTAGGGTTAGTAATGAGTGTACGTCCATGTTGCAAATGTATTGTCTTCTGCCTTCTTCACCCACTGGCTGAACACCAACAGAAAATAGAACTTTCCTAATGCATTTTTGATTCATTAAGCCTTAATGAAAAGAAAAGAAAAAAAAAAACTAAAGGAAAAAACAGTAAGACCATGAGACTTATTAAAGTCTCATGGCCTTACTGATTTTTCTTTTTTTATTATTTCAGCAATTAACATGGACGAAAAGTGTGTTATAACACAAGTGCTATTGAACATATACCAAGTAAAATATTACAGAAAACTGTAATGCCTTACACTACTGTTACAGCAAAAAAAAAAGTAATCCATTAGTGTAATGCATTACTTTTGTAAGGCGTTACTCCCAACCCTGCTTCTCTAGTTGATTTTTGTTGGGATGTCAACCTACCAACCTGTCAGTCTCCTAAAATCTGTCTGATCTTCTTGTCTTGCTATGTCTTTGCATGTGACTTTCATGTTCCTGTTTGTCTTTTCCTCACTCTGCCTGGCTGTAAGTTAGCTGTGTCTGTCTGTCTGTTGTCAAGACTTTTGACTGACTCACACTGACTAAGAGAGGCCTGAAGTGTTAGCTTGTCCTGACCTGACTTCAAAATAGACAGATTGGCACGCACACCATGCACACACAGCATCGCCAAAACAGGGCTTTCCTTGTACAGCGTTAGTTCCCATGTCAGACCGTCTTTCAGATCAGGCGTTTGATATGACTCACTGGTTATGAGGCTCAGTGATCATTTAAGAACAATTGCCAAAGCCCTCGGCCATCGCCATAATACATCTTATTGTCAGTTAACAGGAACACACGCAGCTCTGTCGTTTAAAATTAATCTCTGACTACTTTGTTGGAAATCCATTAGCATGGGGAGTATGCGCAAAAGCACATGTACACTCAAAACAGACACACTTGAAAATAACTAGTGCAATTGAATTCTCATCAAGTGCATTATGTCACTAAATGACAGCTGATGATACTACTTATCTTGATTTATATTAAGTAGACAAATGACATCAAATAATAGAGATAAGATATATCCCCTCGAGGTAAGATTGTTGTCTAGCCTCGGTCATAAATAAAACATGCCAGTGTTTGAGGATCTGGGCAAGTGTGGATCTGCTCTTTGGAAGCCCAGATTCCCTGGCCAGATTCCCAGCCAGAGGCAAAGGAAGGAAAGGAAGGACGGGGAGTAAGGGGGGGATGAGTGAACCAAGGAGAGGACTGAGACTGAAGCTCGTCTGTGCTTTGATGTGATGACTGAGGCAGTGAACGTCATATTTCTTCCAAGCATTGATCTATAATCAAATCACCCAGTAGTTATTACTTATTATTGAGGATTAAAGTGATCTGATTGAGGATTTGACAACCTTTCTGTTTGCCTTTGAAAATCGTTGAAGGGGAGTGGCACGGGTGTGTGTGCTTGTGGGCTTAAAGTTGATGATTGATGACTTTCTCTGAAGCCTTTTGTGCCCTGGCTGCCTAGGAAAAAGATCCAGATTAAATAGCTGAGTTACAATATAGACTTCCATCATATGCGTCATTTTAAAAATGGGATTTCTGCTCCATCCAGTGAAAGAATAAACTGATTATTTGTTGTTTGGAGTAAAAGCTGGAAGCATCATATGGCATTGGCAGCCAATGAAAATGCAGGAAATTGAAGTATTTTTACTCTGGGCTGGTCGATATGGAAAAAAAAAACAGATCACGATACATCTATTTTTTTCATATCAGATGGTATCAGTATGTATTGCGGTATAAGTTAAATCACTATTTTTGACCAGCTTAAATTTTCTGTTACTCACAAGTTAGTTGTAAAGACATCATGAGGTGTTATTTTTTATTTAAAAATAACCTTTTAGATATAACAATAATGTTTTAGCTAGCTAGCTAGCTAGCTAGCTAGCTAGCTAGATAGATAGATAGATAGATAGATAGATAGATAGATAGATAGAT
>JAPTGZ010000010.1:16928181-16944062 GCA_029814645.1 Fowleria isostigma | reverse complement strand
GTACTGTGTGAGTAGCCTATCTCTGTGTGTATGTGTCCATGAGCTTACACATACTTTCTATTCTGGTTTCTTAAAGTTTGTGATTCTTTGTGTGTATGTGTGCACATGTTTACAAATGCATGTGCAGGCATGCATGTCAGGAGCACTCATTAAAATTGTATGGGAGCTGATGCTGTACTCCTGCTCCACTGCTCCAGTTGTCACAGAGTTCCCTCATCTTGCCAGGTAATCAGGCGGGAAACGGCCCGTCCTGCTCAACTCACAAAACAGGGGCTTTAAGGCTGTAAAAATAACCGCTGACGCTAATTCTGTCAAATGTGTCCATGGTCACTGTTGAGTATTTTATGCAGCAGATCTCCACAACTGTTTTTTTCAGTTTCATTTTGGGTGTTAACTCTCTGCTTTGTTTTTTTTTTTTGCTTTTCCTCAATCCTTCCCCACTTTCCCTCTCTCTCCGTCCAATTCTACATCTTTTCTTCACCCATACCTGTTCTAGGAGAGCACCTGCGCATCTGTCCCCAGGGTTACACCTGCTGTACCAGTGACATGGAGGACAACCTGGCCATACTGAGCCGCAGGGAGATGGAGGGACTGTTAAAAGAGGCCGGACGGGCGTTACAGACCTCGCTGACTGGCCAGTACAAGGCATTCGATGGTGAGTTTGTGTCTTGGATAAGTCTACAAGTTACAATGAGAAGAGGGAAAGCATGTGAAGAGTATTTCTAGGTTTTGGAGTTTTGGACAGTTATCAGACTGAACAACACTGAGCACAACACTATCTGAAAACACCCAGTCTGTTGAAAAAGAGACTAAAAGGAAGTGGAATGGATGGTAATGCAAAGATCATCTATTTATACTTAAACGAGTGACATTTTGCTTTTTTTTTTTTTTTAAATGGAATTATGCATTTTAGAACATTTCCCTGTGATCTACATAAACTATAAATGCTATGCTTGGGTCTGAATACTTCATTAATCCAACTCCACAGGTCCATCTTCAACCCTATTTCTGAGTAATGACACAAGAAAAGTTGTTTTGAGTGCTGGCCCTTTACATGTAAATGAGCCACTTCACACGTCACCCCCTCCAGGTTAACCGCACTGTTCTGTCCAGTTCAGCCACTTGTATTTAAATTTAAATTAAATATTAAATGTTGTCCTGTCTTGCCCTTTAATGTTTGTCCTGTCTATGCATGGGACAAGTGAGTAACGTAATTTCAATTCCTTTGTATGTCTAGTACATGTAGAGAAATTGACAATAAATCTGACTTTGTATTTGTTAATACCATCAGCAACTGAACATTTTAGGTAATCGTGTCAAAGTTTGGACATATTTTCTATATGGACTACAACCGCTGCTGCTGACAAAAAATGATGGTCTACTCAGAGAAATTTCAGTGGAAGTGTTGACCTTATATGTGCAAATGTGGTGACATAACTAGTTATAGACATAACAAATTAAGAAGGAATTAAAATAGGTTGTTGTAAAACCACTTGATTTTTGCCCAAATTAATCTAAAGATAGCTCCACAGCACCTGTAAGTAAATGTACCAAATACTAGTAAAAGTGGGTTTAGCAAAATATGACCCCGTTAAATGAAATTTATTTTACTAAGAAATGATTTGATTTTGCTCATTAGTTCATGTAAGAGTCAAACCTATGAGGTAAACAATGAGTATTGAAAAAGTTTTGCCTCCTCCAGTCTTTCCAATGGAACCTAACTTTGATAAAGATGTACACAATGGTCAGTGGCGATGGAGGAGTCATTTTCTGAGCCTGTTGTGATAAGGTAATTTTAGAAGCCAAGAAAGTCATATTTTTCTGGCAAGTGCATAGTACAGAAATATCTAGTTTTGTGTCAAACAGCTCAATGGACCACATCTCTCATCGTATTGTGATCACACATCGATGACACCAAAACAGCTGCTGCTTTGGCAGAGTTTACTTCAATCTTCAAAAGGGAGGTGAAAAAGGACTAAAAAGAGGTAAAAATCACTACAGGTCTGGTCATGTTGAAGCTAGAGAGATATCTTTAGAGACTCTGAACACATATTTATGTCAATTGTCATCTTTACATTAACATCACAATCTTCCTTCTTCTAAAATTAGTTGTCTCTTAAATTGACAAACATCACATGTGTAAATGATGGCATCATTCAAAGGGCATGAAAAAATTACTTGTCGCGTGCCATTGACTGCAATACCATCATTCTTTCTAAAATAAGTTCCTATGTGGTGCAACTGGAAGAGGAGTGCTAGGTGATCGATGGTAGTTATCAGTATTATGGCTTAGTGCTAGAACATGCATGTTACGCAGAAATTCATATTAATGATTAAATTACGACAGAAAAAGAAAATTGTTTCCAGCAGACTACTACAGAAGTAACTCCACAAAATTCACAAATTTTGTTATGATTTGGGTCCAGTAACACTGGTAACACATTTTTAAAACCTCAAACCAAATGTTTTATAATATTTCCGTTGAATTGAGGGTTACAATTTTTTAAAAATAAAATAAATTTTCATTCGTCACTTCTGTGATTAATTTATCAGCTCTAACATGTGTGACATATACAGGGATGGGAATCAAGAACCGGTTCTTTTTTAGAACCAGTTCCCAGTAGCTCCTTGGAATTGTTTGCCTGCCTGTTTAACAATTCTGCTTGTTGATTCCACCTTTGTTGCACATGTGTGATGATGTCACACACACTGTATTGTTTTGGTTTAGAACATAGCCACCATGGCGTTGAGGCAGAATGTTCCAAAGTCAGTCTATATTTCAGGTGTACCTTGTCAAAGCTTCTATTTGTTCAAAAGGGAAAATCCCTCCAATGTGAGACAAACATTTGTCCACATAGCATGATATACATTTGCGGGAATGTTACTTGTTTGATGCACTTCTTAGAAATGCACAACAGCCCTCTGAGAGCCGCGGTGCAGAGGTGACTCCAATGTAATTGATAGAAAATAGGAGCATGGACAGTAAATAAAACACACTATGTAGCAACATATTAGTCTGCTACACTGGAAACTATGATATATCACAGCTCCAACAAGCACTTCATATGTAATTTGACACAGAACCTGAACCTGACCCAGCGTCATCTATTATTATTTTTTTCTGTGTATACTGTATATATTATATTTTCTGTGCAGAGATGGAAATATAAAAGACAGTTAATGCAAACAAACCTGTTTGTACTCTTTTATCCCCTCACCCAATGAAAATCGATACAAGAATCAATATGGAATCAAATCCATATGCAAAATTGATAATGGAATTGAAATTGTTAAATTCTTATCAATTCCAGAAGTCATAAGTAAATCATAAGTTGAGTTTGTGTCACAGTAAAGTTCTTAATGCTTTATCGTAGTGCTTGAAGTTTGATGGAGAAGAAATGACACAGACAGAGACAAAGATTTTCAATCTTAGAACTCTGGCGCACCAAGGCAATTATTTGTGTCTAATGACCTGCTCTACTTAATAGAAGGGTGTTTCTGTGCTCCACTTGTTCCCCTTGGCCAGTCAGTGACAATGGATTTGTCAGCTGGGACTCTGATCTTGGCTAGTTAGCCTGACCTTTTCAGATCCCATGATTAGTGCCTGAGTGACATTTGTTTACTCTTCCTCTGTTGCTCTCTATGTCCTTCTTTCTCATGGTCCCTCCTTTTCACTCATGGTGTTGTTGCTTTGCCAAAGGAATAAAGTCTCCCTGCCAAAACTCTCCCTCAAATACACTCATGCACGAACCTGTTTGTGACATACACAGTCTCCAAGTTTGCTTATGTCATCCTACAGTCCTTGAACTTTTTCCGTTCTTTAGCAAAACACCTAATTTAACATTGCACTACCAGTAAACAACACAGTCTACAAACACACACGCGTCAAGTAGCACTCAGCTTCAGTCTCTAAACACTGCAATGACGTGCAACAAAAAGGTTATGTTATGAACACTATAACTTTGTTTTGAAGCATAATGAAGTCACTCTGTGCTTGTTTTTGTTCATGTAGTCCTGCCAAACATGTTCTTAGAAACTTCAGATAGCGGCTTCTTTGAAAGAGGAAATTAATTGGACTGTTCTTTTCGTCAGCGTCCAATCTAGCAGCAACTTTATAACCGCGTGTTTTCCCACTTTCTCTCCTCAATTCACTCACTTTTCCTCTGATGTTGTTTTTTATTTGAATGTTCCCCCCTGTTTCACCCAAAAGAGCATCAGATGGGGACAGCAGAGATGACAGAGGGAGTACAGAAGTATATGTGTGTTGGGACCTTGAGGTCTAAAAACCATCTGCTGTTGACTGCATCCTCTGAAGGCGACGGTTGTGTGATAGACTAGGGTTAAGTGGACCATAATGTGTTACATTTGCTGCCACGTTTGGCACAATTTGACAGGATCAAGCTATTTTCACTAAGGACATCCTGGTATTAGCCTAAGCTCTTGAAAAATGCAAAGAAATGACTTACATCTGTTTCAGGCTTTGACAAAACCAATTTAGTTTTTTCTCCTTTTCTTTTTGTTCCTTTTGAACTTGTTATTCACATGCACATCTGTAATAGTTATTTCACCTTTATTCAAATCTCAAAGTGTCATGGAGGGCATACCCTCATCTTAAATGATTTACAGATAAAAATAGGAGAGGATTAGATGATTCTTAACAATGTTCTTGTTCATATGGCTGCAGGAGTTCAGTGACAGTGTGTGATGCTGCCAGTCCCTGCACATCTGGCTGTGTTTAGCAGGGTGTGGGCTAGCTAGCGCCATGTGGCTAAATGTAGGGTGTTACTGCTCCAGCCCAGGCAGGCTAGGCCTTTTTAGGTCCAGGGATTTTGGAAGAAGCCCCAACCAAGCCACAGATTAGAGGACCAGCATGCTCACATACAGCTGGCGCACAGCCCGTCAGCGTGTGCATTGGATGTATGTGAGCGTGCAGATGTGTGTTTATATGCATGTGTTTGTAAGTTTGTAATTTAGTGCGTCACTGCTTAAGCGAGCAAAAATCCTTTTGTATACAGTCAATGTGAATGTGGCTTGCATTTGGTGTTACTTATCTTTTTACCATCATGTATACACTGTACAGAAGACAAAAGAACACACTGATGCAGCAATGCTAAGAAGGAAAATTAGGAAAATAAATGGGGTAAAGGATAGGATGGAGTACAAATAAGACAGATGCAATGATAAAACAAACAGAAAAAAGGCAAAGCAAGGACAGAGTGATAAACAGGAGTAGTTTCCAAAAAGAGATTAAGAGAGAGTAAAAGATAGGATCCATGTTAAAGTAAGAGGGAAAAGGTCAGACAGGACATGGAGAGTGATGGCACCAAGGGGATCTGTGTGTGTTAGATGGCAGCCAGGTGTGGAAGACAGACGGAAGTCTTAAACCTGGCAGGTGGTGTTTGCCCTAATGGGGCCATCGCTGGCATCTGGATTCACTGTGTGTGTTCACTTGGACTGGTGCTTCACATACCATAATGCAAAGGAATGGCCCATGTAACCTACTTCTATCTGATCTTTGAGAGTTAGGTCATATATTCTCTTACCTATAAGACTCTGAATTCCACCACAATGCAGCATCCATGGCAGCTCATTTCAGAGGCATCACTGTAATGACTATAACAAAACACAGCCACAAGTACCACATTCATAACTGCACTTACAATTTCAACTCTCTTGAGTGTGGGTCACATAAAAACAAAGCAGGAAATGACAACAATAAACAAAATTAAAACTGACAGAAAAGAAACCCTTGTACTGAACTTACTAAAGGAGACAAATCACCCCACTTCTGAAACACTCCTGGCATCTTATAAAGGACCAAAAACCTGTCAAAGCCATAACGTTAGTGTGGCTGCCCCCAGTGGAATCCAGAGGTAATTACATATGCATGCACACAATCCCAAACTCCTTTCCTAAAATGCCAGTCTTCCAGAGACCGTAGAGCTCAAACCTCAAAAAGGCCAAATGCTTTCATCCCCTACAGAGCTCTGCTCCACCTTCTATTCCACTATCTTCATCCTTTGTTGTTTTAAAACAACTGAAAACATATTTGACCTGACTCTTGCCTCTAGTTTTAGTTGTGTACATGGCCGTGACTGACTCTGACTCTGAACCCAAGTCAAGAGTTGTCAACACACACAGAGTACACTCTCTTACATTCACTGGCACACAGAATTTATGAGCAGCCAAAGGCTTATTGGCCAGTGTGTTCCAGCCCATTTCAGTTCAAGGCAGATCAGTGGTCATTGAGCTTAATCTGATTTGAAGAGTACTGGCTGGCTGGCTGGCTTATGGGTACACTCCATGACCAGGCAGACTCACTTATTTATTCATTTAAGTCAAGGTCTGAATATCTCCCAGCTTCTCCCATGGAGACAGACGGAGTGGGAGCAATCCATGGCATCAAGCACACCCCGAATATCATATCAGATCTGGAAAACAGGCACTGGAACCAAACAGTACAGGACTTTATTGCTCCCTAGAAGCAGCTGCTTTTTACATTTATTTCTAATTATTCTTTTTTTGTGAATGCTTTGGCAGATAAGAAACACTTGCACTTAAATCTCATTTTGTGTAAGACTATATTGCACTATGTAGATTGAACCTGGTCTGCATGTGGGGGTGCAGAAAGTATTCAATACACTTTGTGTGAGTATGCAGTGTAGTTAAGGATATTTGGAAGATATTGAATTTTCACTGATGGCAGTAATGTTTTAATTGTTGTTTCATTAATTTGTATAATTGAATTTGCTCTCTGAACCCAGAGGTAGGGCAATGAAAGCCTGAATGAAAAAAAACAAACAAAAGAAAATTAATGAATTAACATGGATTAATCCATCATCTTGATTAATTTGATTAAAACTTTAAT
Organism: Fowleria isostigma; assembly: GCA_029814645.1. Taxonomy (NCBI): domain Eukaryota; kingdom Metazoa; phylum Chordata; class Actinopteri; order Kurtiformes; family Apogonidae; genus Fowleria; species Fowleria isostigma. The sequence goes on along the minus strand of JAPTGZ010000010.1, from coordinate 16,937,194 downwards.
GCAGTTAAACCATTTCCAGCACAGAATGACTGTAAACATCTCTTGCAATGCATTTCAGACAGTTTGTCCAAGTAGAGTTCTCACATGTGCAAATGTGCAGTTGATCCGGTAGTGACAGACAGCAGAACTAACACATAAAGATGGAAGATGCTAAACAGCACGTTAGCCCTCAAGATGGGCAATTTGAGTACAGAAAACCCAAGAAGAAACACTTGTTTTAAGTTGTTTTGTTGAGACTGTTTAAGATGTTTAATAAACGTGTTGTGCTTATACAGTCATGGAAAAAAAAATATGAGACCACCATATATTTCCTTCCATTTTTTGTTCATTTTAATGCCTGGTATAACTAAAGGTAAATTTGTTTGGACAAATATAATAACAACAAAAAATACTTTATAATAGTTTGATTTAAGAGCTGATATGTATCTATTTTCCATTGTTTTATTGATAATAACCAAAATCATATAAGTTCTTACAACAGCAGCTATGGCATTGTACTGACAAAAATAGTGCTTTTAAACATTCCATGTTTTTTATTCTGTCTGTTTTAGTCATATGATACACACAGGAGTTACTACTTGATTGCATAACCATTGTTTGACTTTTGATGGTCCGCGACTATATTCCTTTCTTCCTTGAGTCTGTTTGCACATGTAAAATGAAATACGATTAATATAGTTTAAAAATGAATGATATTTAGTTGTAATTAATTGAAGTTATTCTACAGCAACCCTGTGATTAATCTGATTAAAAGTTTTAATCATTTGACAGTGCTATTTTTAATTTTTTTTTTTCATAATAAAGAATTATTTCTCTCCTTGGCACAAAATTACATTGACAAAAATAACATCCAAATTTGGTGCAAGTGCAGTTGAACATTGCCAGAAATTGCCTCTAAAATGGACTAAAATGAAGACTTCTACAAATCCTACAACATAAATGAACATTCTGTATTCCTCTTTTATGATTGTGTGTCTTATTTAATGTATTTACTGATTCCATTTTCCTGTATTAGTGTGTTAAACTGGTAGAAAGCATTTTCTATCAAATTACCACAGTGCTGCCAAGCCGTGCTTACTGGAATTGGACATTAGCGATGCGTTCTATCTTTGTGCTTCCATATTCTTAGAGTTAGGCAACAGATTGAATTCACTCCCACCTCCCCTGCCCACCTTCTAATTTCCTACTTTCATGGTCACCTCTGATGATGTCATGAAAGACAAGGACATCTGCTTCCATTGTGGCACTTGATTGGCTCATTTTCTCAGCATGCAAATCACGTCAGTTGGGACCTGGAGTACACTGCCCTAATTATGCCAAACACATTACTCACCAGGAGCAATGGCGCCTTGGAAGGATAAAATGAAAGACAGAAAGCAAGACAGGCAGAAAGAGAAAGAAGAATGCAGCGCTTTAAAAAATGGTATTGGGGAAAGCAGTGGAAAGTATGTTGAGATAAAGGGGAAAAAAGAACAAAATGACAGTGAGGGGAAGAACAGTATGAGGTTTTCAGGGGAAAAAAGCAAAGGAAACAGCTTAAAAAGAGAACCAGATGGATAAAAAAAAAGAGAGAGAGAGAGAGAGAAGCAGGCCTGGGTAAATGGTGCATAATGCCAGCCAGGGAAAGTCAGAAGAGAGAGACAGCAGAATAAAGACTTCCACAGAGAGCCTGTTGATAAATGATATGCATTATGTGATGTGTCAGCTTGTTTAATATACGGGACCTTTTAATAGCATCTAAATGCTGGCTAAGGGGCTTGCAGTGCTCCTGGGGTTCAGTGTGTGTGTGATAAGTGTTGTTATTGATGGAGAGTCAGACTGACACATAAACAGCCTAATGGCTCCCAGATCATCATTTGAACATTCAGTGTACCCAGAACAGCAGTGTTTGTTTGTGGCTGCCTTATTTATTTATTTTTTTCATCTTCCCAGTACAGGTAGAAATGAGTATTAAGGAGAGAAGCAAAGCATACTGGGTAGATGCAGATGAGAGATCATACTGAGGAGACGACGGGTGCAGAAGAGGCTAGCGTTAATGTTAGAGTTGTACACTGTAAAAAATGACCCTAGAATTAACACCAAAAAGTTGGACAATTGGAACATAAAAAAACACCGTGAAAATACAATGCAAAGTTTTTTATTTGAAAAACATGTTTGTTTTAATGTTTAAATCAAATATAGCTGTAGTTTTTATAGTAAGAGTATGTTTCAAACTTGTTTTTATTGGTTAAGCAAAGTAGTCAAGACAAGGACAATATAAAACATAGGACTAAAAAAGTATGTAGCACACTAAAGATTAAAACAGAGGGAGATAGGAATATAATAAATGAAAGTCACACACACTAAAGCAAAAACAAATAATTGAAAAAAAAAAAAAGTATAATAAAAATGATAATAATAGAAATAATAAAATAAAAGCTGAGAGTTCAGGGAGTGCAAAAAGGAACAGTCCAGTACATCCAAAACTTTGATATATTCATTTATAGCACTACATCTTTTTCCCAGGCCAGATCAATGAGTCCAGACCTCAACCTATGAGGTGCAGAAGCACCCAAGTAGTCCAGAAATGGATCCCGGGTCTGGAAAAATAAAAAGGGTTTGTCCTTCAAAGCTGTAGAGAAAGCCTCGATAGTAAGAGCATGTTAACAAAGCCAGATTTGTATGTAGAAAGGATTTATTTCTTTTTTTTTTTTTTTCAGAAAATTAAACTGAAAATTGAAAAACAATGTGGTGCTGATTAAATTGTAAGACCATAATGTTGAAATATCAGCCTATTCTCATACTTAAAAAAAAAAAAAAAAGTACATTTGACATTTTTAACATGTAAATATCACTAAAATCTAAGGTCCCAGTGTAACATTTGTGGCACTTCCCAAATAAATTGTTCTCTATCTTTAACCATTCTTTGGTGGTTTATCATCATTTATTGTAATATTATCTTCTGTATTTTCAGTTCTTCCAGTAAAAATCAGATATTTTCCAATGTTTAATTTACTAATCATGTAGATGTTTATAAAAGTTTAGAGTAAAATTAAGGATTATTACATCAAAAACAGAGAAAACTGAAGAAAAAGTGAAAATATGTCATTAATTGAGCATAAACCCAGTGTGTCCATACACTGTTAATGATCCAACCCCATGAATTTTACCAGTGAATCAATGTTGTAGAAGATAGCGTTGTTTCTACTGTAACTACAGAGCCTCTGAACATCCAAATGGATCATATCTGATGACCATGAAAAGATAACTGCAATTTACACCAATTATGTACATGGATTAGTTCTAACATGGAGCTGACGCGTTGCGCTAGGTCGGCTTGCATGCACACTCCACTGTTGGTGTTGTGTCACGTTCCCACCCGAAACCCCTCCCCCCACTCCATCATGTACTTTGTGTCCAGTTTCTAAACGTTGTCTTTATTTGTGCTTAAAAGCGGACCTGTTTTTTAGCCGTACTACACTGCGTCTTCATGAGGACGCAGTGGGATATTGTTTTTTTTCTCCTTCCTCTTCCCCTGCATCACTGCTAAGAAACCAGAGCGCCCTCAAATCAGCAGTTTCTTCCACTCGTGTCGCATGTATGTGTATTGTCTTATCTTATTATGTTTCTTGGATGGTTGAAAGTGAAATGTAATCTCGTTGCTCTGAAATATGTGCAAAGGCAAAAAAGGTCACCTTGAACCTTGGATCAACATTAAACATTTTATATCAGTATGATTAGTTTATATCCTTTTGGTAGATGGTGGATGTTTGGGTCTTTATGGGTGAAAATAAGTTAAATATAGAGAAAATTGAGAACTGACAAAAAACGTAGCGCTGGATCTTTATGTGTTAAAATATTACATTTACTCAGCAAAATTGTTCACTTTAGTATAACAGTGATGTAAATATCACCAAAATCTAATGTTAAATCTAAATGTTACTCTTTAAATATTATACGATTTGATGTGTTTTTTTTTTTTTACAGTATTGTCCTGTTAGTTTGTTTCCCATAAAAACAACGGGACATTTTTTACAGTGTACAACTCAGTGGTGCTCATACTGTGTTCCATGACTTTTTTTTGTCCTGTTTTCCAGTCCACATAGCTTTTGCTCCATTGCTTAAGTTTCAGATGTTTTCTGTACCTTTTTATCATTATATTCTATAAGTTTTAACTCTCTGAACTACTTACCTGTATTTTTTAATTATAATATCGCTCACCTGTTACTCAGTCGGTCCAATTTTATATTCGACCCATCATCCCTTTAGCATTTCACTCACCTTTTACCTTTATTAGATTTTGACCTCTGGTGTGAGTATCTCGGTTTTTTCATATTCGTCGTCTGCTCTGTGTGAAGCTGTTCCACAGAAGTTTTATCCAGACAATTTTTTTTTCCCCCTCAACATTTTAGCTTTATTTTTTCTATTTTCTCTGTGAATTAGTGTGTTGTCCTGGTATCAGATCTCTGTATTGGTTCTCCAAGCTGCCTCCATGTCTGCCTCATCTCCAACTGAGTGTCTTCTCGTTTTGGAACTAAAGTCATATTTTTTTGGTCTTTTTTTATCCCATGCTACGTGGTCAGGTTTTTTTTTGTTTTTTTTTTAGACTGTTTTTCCCCCAGGCATAGACCACCATGATTGCCCTCATGTGTCTTACATACAGAATGCTTTCCATTTCCATTTTTCACGTGTTTTTAATGCTGTGTCTCTTCAGTCTACATAGCAGACATGCTTCAGTGCTTTCACTGTACTTCAGTGCACAGACCCTCTTCATCATCACTCTCATCAGCCTCAACATCCCACATCATCTCTCCTTACTTAACCTGTTTAAAGAATCAAGGTTGCACAGAATTCAGAACTGAATTGAGAATGACCCCTAAATTCAAATTCACTTCTTGAATTTGAATTGAAATTGCAAACAGGATGCAGAATTGCAATTCAAATCCAAATTGCAGGAAGTAGAATTGGAATTACATGAAATTCAAAAAAATTCATGAGACATAATTAAGCTGTGCAGTTAGTTTAATTTAGTTTATTAGTTTATTTTGAGCTTATGCACTCAATGTACAGTGATAATTACATATACATGTACAATATTCAAAAATGTTAATATACATTTTAATTATGTGTACACACATATACATGGAAAGGTCGCTGAAAAAAACAAACACTATATAGAGACACCATAGAGCAATATACACAAGAATTCACATATAGAATTAAACATGGCAAATATACACAGAAAAAATACATAAAGAATTATTCGTCAAGAATTGTACATGGAGAATCTGCATATAGAATTATGCTTAGAGAAGTATACATTGAGAATGTGCATATGGAACTATATGTATAAAAATCGACATACAGAATATGCATATAAAATTATACATTGCAAATTATAAAACGAGAGTATGCATATAGACGTACATAGAAAATATGCATTTAGAGTATGTATGATGAACAGTGATGCTTTACAGTATACATATGATTACAACATGAATTTATACAGATATTATTGTATGGACTTTATGTGGACAATACTTTATTATAGTATTTTATATTATTACTTTTACTATCATTCAAAATGTACCCTATAAAACAGATCATGAAAATTGTAATGACTTTCAAATTGTGGAAAGTGATAAGACCTGTTGAGCGGATATTTCGTGTTGCGGGCAAGATATTCAGACCAGAGTGATGTAGCCTCAATGACAAACCATTGGAACAAAACATTTATCAAAACATTGTTTCATTTGATTTTTTTTTAAATGAAGATATCGCTTATTATTCAACATTAAGTGGATGTATGCTTAATGTTAGTGTTCGTACCTCCATTTGAAGGAAAAATGTACATTAAAAGTATCACATTCTCACTAATATGTGATGATGAATTTCTCTGAATTGCAATGAATTCAATTCAACATCCTGTTGGTTGAGTCAATTCAAATTCAAATGAATGAATTGAATTGCATTAAATTCTGAAATTCTGAATTTTGTACAACCCTGTTAAGAATCCCTGCCTCCATGTGCTGATCCATTTATTTCCCCTCTCCTGCCAATCCAAACATGTCCCTCTTCATTAGCCTGCAGTGTTTCCTGAACAATCCTCTCACTGATTCTAATCTGTGAATTCTGATAGAAATTCAAAGTCTTCAGTCTTGTTTGTTCATTTGTCTATGTGTTGGTTGCTCAACTAGCCTAAATAAATTAGATTTTCTAGAAATTCACCACCAGGTATCATTTCTAATTCTATTTTCTCTCCTAAAATAGCAGATGATGTACTTTAGTATTTTGTATTTAAGCATATGGTAGGCAGGTTTTTCATGATGGTTCATCTGGTGTATATCATGTGGTCTTTCCCTGTCGCTTTCTTTCATGTTTCTTGTCATTTTCTCATTGTCACTGATAAAGGCAAAATACCCAAAGGATATATCTAAAAAAAAAAAAAAAAAAAAAAGCTTAACAGGGGCGTGTATGGGAAGTGAGTGGAAATAGACCGTGTGCGCTCTCTGAATACAAGTTTTATTTAATGCACATCAACCACCTGATTCTCCTCCCCCTCCTCCTCCTCCTTCTCTTCCTCTGGCATAATACACCATTCGCTCCGTCTTTCTCCTCTCTGCTGGGGAGTCATGGAGCTAATGTAATAATGCTGCACTTGTCAAATGGACAAATAAAATTAGGACTGTCAGATATGAAACAGATATGCAGTTGCTGCCTTATTTTTTCCTCTTACTCCCTCTCATTCTTGTACTCATCCTCATTTTCTGTCCAATCCTTGTCGGTCTCTGGTTTACTGCCAGCCTCAGTTCATCTGTCATGTTTTACAGATTGTTTACTATATTTACTGCCATTCACTGCATGCAAGTGAACATCTGAGAACAGACTTTATGTCACATGTGGCATATGAAAGTCGTATTTCATTTCCTATTTTATAGTCCCAGTTGGATATATTACAGTTCTTATTTTCAGTTACCAGGGCTGGGCTCAAGTGCTTTGAGGTATTCTCTGAAAATGCAAAATACTGTCAGCCTCCAGTTGTTAAATAATCATGAGTTTGTCTGTAAAAGTCAAGTGTGAAGAAACAAGCTGTGAAAGACAAGTTAGCAGTTTGTGATTTCTAAATTAATGGTAGATTTTAGATTCGATTGCTCAGTTAAGTACCCTTTGAGTGAGAAGTAATATAATTATAGATCAGCATGACATGAGTAGCACAAGGTTTGGTCAGTTAATGCCTCTGTGTGAGATAATAACTCAGGATCAGTAAAGTCTCGGAGTACAGATGTCAAACATATGACCACAAAACCGGCCCTCTAAAGGGTCCAATGCATGGGATGAATTTGAAAAATGCAAAAATTACACTAAACATATTAAAAATCTTGTTGTTTTAAAATGTTAAAAGCATTTTAGTTCAGGGGTCACATACAGATCAATATGATTTAACCAGTAAAATCTATATCATAATACTGGAAGGTCTCAGAGCATCTGTGTGTGTATCTGCATAGTTCTGAGAAATTGAGATGTTTTAAATTGTCCAGTTTGTTCCCTACAGTTGAGGAGTAGTCCCATCTTCACATTAAACATCTCGGCATGTTGGTAGGACCTATATTTTTTGGAGATATTAGTCATTTAGAAATACAATAGCCTTACAATCACGTAGCTCGGTTGACCAGAAGTGCAGTACCACATTACATTATGGAAATGAAGTTAAAAATAGGATAAACACTTTGACTGGCTTCAGTCCCTAAATATCATTATTAATATGACCCATGGTTTTAAAATGGATCAATGAGTTAGTACTATTATGATAATGCATAGGTAATGAGAACTACAAATGATTCTATTTGTGTGTGTGTGTGTGTGTGTTAAAAAGTACAGTTACATGAAAATGTTTACATGGACAAATACTTTCACAAAAAATGTGAAACCTGAAAAAATATGAACAACCTGAAACATCTTAACAGAAGTAAGTGATATTTGACCAATATTCTGGCTGTTACTAAATGTTTTGTGTATTTGCAGATCCAATGTGATCTGTATGTTGTAATGCATTTGTGAAAATGACAAACTAAGGCATAATGTTATTAAAATTACACTAATTTTTCTTAAGATATTTCAGGTCATTCATGTCATTCAGATTTTTAAGGAAACTTTGTAAATGTAAATATTTTCATTTATTTATTTTTTTTATTTATTTATTTGTTTATTTATCAGGGACAGTACACATTAATGAACATTTCTATAAATGTGCCAGTATTAGCATAAAAAAAACTATTTTTCAACCGTTGTCCCTGGGCCAGATGTAATATGGCAGCAGTCATAAAAATAAAAACATTTGAAAAGGTAATATTACACCCATTCATGACATCATTAGTTCACATAAATACTATACACTTTAAATATTAACAACAACATCAGGATAGACACTGGTACATGGGCAGGTAATCATGCAGCACAAAACATAATAATTTAATAAACATCATAATGTAATTTAACTTTTTTCACTGTTATTATTTTACTGCTTCGGCCCACTTGATATCATGTTGAGTTGAATATGGCCTCTGAACTACAATGAGTATGACACCCCTACCTTAGAGTGACTGGCAGTCGGAGTCACCATCTGTGGTGTCGTTACTCTGAATGTCTTGTCAATATGAGACAGGAAGAGGAGGGGGAGGACTATAGACAGAGGCACACAAGAGAAAGAGAGAGAGAGAAGAAAACACTACTTAAAAGAAAAGTACCTGAGAGCCTTTTTATGATGTGTAAGAAAATATGTGTGCATGAATTTAATTTAAGAACCAGTGGGATAAAGGAACATAAAAATAAAGTTAAAACAAGCGTCTGACATGTCAAGGTGGCCTGGATGTAGAGCTCAGAGTGATTACAAATGAAATCATTGACTCCCCTCTCAGCGCAGGAAGAAAGTCATTAAGACACACACGCTTGACTTAGCCTGTCCTATGTGTGTGTGTGTGTGTGTGTGTGTGTGTGTGTGTGTGTGTGTGTGTGTGTGTGTGTGTGTGTGTGTGTG
>JAPTGZ010000010.1:16860441-16871683 GCA_029814645.1 Fowleria isostigma | reverse complement strand
AGGAAACCAGAGTACCCGGAGAAAACCCACGCAGACACGGGGAGAACATGCAAACTCCACACAGAAAGGTCCCACCCTGGATGGTACTGGGATTGAACCCAGGACCTTCTTGCTGTGAGGCACAAGTGCTAACAACTGCACCACCGTGCCACCCTAGTATATATTCAACTATATATATATTTTTTCTTTTCTTATTTCTCTTTCTTCTTTGTCTCATGTGTGGTTTGTTGTTTGATTTTCATTTACTTTTTATCTTATTTATGAACACAATTTATTAGATATGTTTATATTTCTTTCGGTTTTTATAAAATTGCTCATTTCAGTGCTTATAATCTGTTGTGTTGAACTAATATTAATTTTTCTTTATTTGGTACATTTGTGTTCTGTACATTGTGTTAAAGTTAGTTTGGTGTACTTATGCATGTTTACAGTGGTTTTCTCTGATATAATTGCAAACATACAAGTTTAAGTAGTGAGTTAATGAGTTATACTTCTTCTCACTCCCTTTTGGGCTGCTAGGGTTCGGTAGTGAATTACCATATATATGTGTATATTGTGTACACATAATGTTTACAAGCAATGTCTCTATGTATATATTTCTATGTATATTGTTTGTGTAAAATTCTCTATGTATTAATGTTTACAGCAAATTCTTTATGTATATCTGTCTATATAGTGAAATGTATATTAGTGTTTTATATGAAGTGCACAAGCTTGAAATAAATTAAAGAATGAAAAAAATTAAATGACATTTGCACACAGATTATGTAAATTTCTTAATTACCATATTGCTAATATATTGTCTCATACACATTGCACATATTGCTTTTCTAATTGTGTGTCTTAATAGAGTGTAATATGCATATATATATATTTTTCTTTTTCTCTTGCATTGATTTCTTTCCTGATACTTTTTATTATACTAATGAAGTATTCTAAAGCACTCTGATTCAGATTTTGCTGTGTTTGAGATATTTCTGGAACTTTGTGTAGTGAGTGTGAACCACCCAAACAGTGCAAGGTGTAGAGGTAGAACTAAAAATGTAGCAACTCCAGTTACATGGCTGCCTCCTCTTTCTGCTATAGTCTAATTTTGTGTCTGCCTGTGAGACAGTGTGCAGGATTCCATTATACAGACACATAGAGCAGAAAGGAGAAAGTATGTGCATCAGCTGCATCCACTCATTACCTTCAGACACAAATGTGTAGGTTTATTCATACGTGCTTTAAAGCATTATTGCTGTGAAACAATCAGAAAACAATATGTTCTTTATGGGAGACAATAGCTTTATTCCCCTTCATTATTTTTTGTATAAGTATATAAGTAGTTTATTATTGTACGTATGTTCCACATTGTTGTGGTAGTGGAGCAGAAGTACTGAAGAACTCAAGAGCAATAGTGAAAATCTTCATGGATTTTCCAACTCAGAACTCTGACACAGAAATCAATACATTGCGGTTGTTACTATAGATGTGGGCAACTGACACCTTCAGCAAATGACCTGTCTAACATCAAACAGACAACAAACATAAATGTTATGTAAGTACATAAGCTGACATGAACCTCATTGGGCACCTTTGAAGTGTTTTAACATCTGAATGTAGACAAGGATTATTATTCCCTTAACCAAAATGTGCACAACAGATAAACAAAACACTAGCTCTCAGGATTTGGTTAGGCTTTTTTTTTGTCCATCACAGAGAATATTGTGTTAAAATTGTATATATTTGGCTGGAATCAGCAATTTCATCACCAGAAGTCACTAAAGATTGTACTTTGAATCTATAACCATCAAAATGTTTATCAAGGTTAGGTTGAATACTGAGCCTATGCTGACCAATAAAAGGAGTTCTTTGATTATATAGCTCAAAAAACACTGGCCTTTGCCTATCCTGCCTTTAAATATATATATTTGGAGCCAAGTTAACCACGCTCATGCCTCCTCCCCTTCATTGAACCTATTTTCCACTGACTCTCTTGTGCTGTGACCCAGAAAGTATGAGTGTGTCTGGGACTCACTAGTGAGTCCTGACCCTCTATTTGGGGAACACTGGTCCAGAGCACATCTGTATTCAGCCCCTTCTCTGTACTCATATTGTCAATGGCCAGCGCCCAGACTCCTGAAGATGGATGAAGCTAAAGCCCAGCCTAATAACCAGTCTATCCCCTCAGGGTGGGTGTAACACCACACTCCTCTGTCACCTGGGTCCCTGCACTGTCTCCATATTGACTTAGGCATTTTATTTTTGTGCATTCATATTCATCAACAGACGAGCCCTCCCAGTTTCCAAGCTTCCATCGTCTCCAGGAAACATCTCTAGATATGCCTGTTTAGTTTTCCATTGTATACCATTATAATCATCCAGCTCTTTAAGTGTGTGTCTCCTTGTCGCCAACTGTATGTCTGTAGTACACTTGTGTATCTCAAATCTAAATAATGAGTATTTGACTAGCGTAAACACAGCTGCCTCCATAAAGTGCTTTTTTTTTCTTTTCTCCTAGGTGTTTTCCTTGCGTACTGAAGTTTCTGTTGTTTTTGATGCTGCTGGTGTACAATACAAGCTGCACAACATTTTATATTTCCTGTTCGACTCTGCCAAAAAACAGAGCAACTGTGATCTATTCCTGCTACCAAACAGGAATTGGGAAATGGGAGGCCAAGAAGAAAAATGTAAAGGTCATGGCACATTGGTCATGGGTAGTCAAATACTGATTGGATATTTTCAGGTCGGAGCATAACAAAGGTCAGCTCACCAAATACAGAGAAGAAAAAATGGTACGACTCGTAAAAATGGATTGATTAATAAATACATAAATGAATTAAGTTGTTAATGGGGTTGTAGGCACTTTTTAAGCTCCAATTAAACAATTGTAAAGAAGTGATAATATAGTTTTCATGCTCTGATTTTCATGGCGGATCTAGAAAACTTTATAAGGGGTGACAATGGGGTGGCAGGAGGTCTTGTCAGGGTGTCACGGTAATGTCCTCAGTGTGGTACGTGAATCTTTATTTATGTATAACTGGAGTTAGTAACACTTTTAATCCATTTTTTAAATTAATTGTTATGCATTAGGGTAGAAATTTGCTTCATTGTTAATTTTATAGATTAAGATACATGTAAAGCTTTACATATCTAAACTTATAACAAAGGTTTTTAGTGAAAACATGTTATTTTATTGAGTTACATATTATGTCACTGCATTGGAATCTATATGGAAAATAAAGCCATTGAAATAATGGTGCCATCACTCTGTCCATTTTACATTTTACTCTGTCCATTGTCTGGAGTTAAGAATTTAAGGGACCCAAAATAACTTTCCTAAGCTGAATTTTTTGGGGGTGAATTTATCTTTTATTTCAATACTTTGAGATGCTTTTGGGAAAAGTGCTGATTTGTTTTTTGCTTTTTTGTGTAGTAAAGTTTTTAGAACATAAAGTAGGGGGGCAACTGGCGGGGGCAAGGCTCTACAGTGGAAGGGCAGTCCCCCCCTTGACTCCTCGCCCCTTGTAGATGCGGCCCTGCTGATTTAACTTCATATTTAGAAAGATTTAGTTACTCACACACCTTCCATCTACTGTATGTAGCATTAAAATCTTGATTTATTCTGTAAATCTCATCTTGCTCAATGCTTTGCTCACTTAATCTCATCCCTTAAACAGTCAGAATTTATGACTTCTTCCCATTTATAACAAGCAAAAGCCAGCATAATTATAAAACACATAAAATACACCCGCAATTATTGAGTTACTATCATCTATAACAGCAAAGGGCAGTCGTATCGTAAAGTGTAGAAAACAAAATTGAAATGATATTAAACGCAAGTCAGAAAACATAATTTGTAGGTAGGTTGTCTTTTATTTTGTCTTAAATCTGTTCAGGAGAGGAGAAAAGAAAATAGAACTGGGGTGCTGCACTCACAGGCTTAACCACATAGAAAAATCAGGCCACAGAGAGAATGAGAGGCTCTCAACAATGTGTTTGGGCTCAGTATTGGTATTGGGCTGAGGCTCTTGAACTGAAGTAGGCGAGTGCTTGTGTGGCTTTGTGTGGATCATCATCAGAGTGCTGTGTGGGTGAGCGACTGCAGGCACATTTGTGTTATTGTATGCAGAGATTTGTCAGTGTGTGTGCATTGTAGGAGAGGATGTGCAAGCAGCAGCAGCAGCACTATTGTTCCTACCTCGCCTTCTACTCTTCCTTCCTTCCTCCACCCCCCCACTCCCCACCCCAGGATGTGGACAACAAACAGGACAGATTGGTCTGCGCTGCTCTTGTATTAGGAGATGACCTGTGGAGTTATAGGTGATGATGACTAGCCTGGTGAAAAATAAGACCAGGTCGCTTACATAGGGCCAGAAACCAGCCAGCACCAGAGGCCATGCTGTGCTGTGCTATGTCACACTATAGCGCCGCTCTTCACCACACCATTAAAAATGACAAATGCTCTTATCAACTGCTCTCCCAAGTTAGCAGCCACTCCCTTCTGAAACAGTCTGTGCCCCAGTTCATCCGCTGGCCTTCGCCACAGTAGACGCAATCATTTATTAAATGTGTCACTTTTCATTTTTTATCATGTGTTGGATTTTTATCATTGTAAGTTCATGGAGTTAAAAAACAAGTGTCATAAAAGCTACATTATGGACTATGTTAACCATTACAAAAATGCAGAATAATATTATGATCTACTTCTGCTTTTCTTAACCCATAAGGACACAATAGTACTTTGGTGTCAGTTCCCAAATTAATTTTTTGCCATATTTAACCTATTTTAACCCATAAAGATCCAAAAATCCATTTTCTAACAAAATCATGCACTGATATAAACAGTTATCAATGGTCCCTGCTGATCTACTAATCCATGTAAGTAATTGGTGTAAAATTTGGTTATCCCATTTGGACATTCAAAGGCTCCATGGTTACCGTGGAAACATTGTGATCTTCTACAACACTGATTCACCAGTAAAGCTCATGGAGTTGGATCAATGAGAATGGATGGACATACTGGTTTCATGTTAAGTTGATATATTTTGTTGAAAATGTCACTTTTTCTTCAGTTTCTCTGTTTTTGATATAATAATCCTCAATTTTACTCTAAACTTTGATGAACATCTACATGATTTTTTTTTTTTTTATTATTAGTAAATTAAATGTTGAAAAATTCCTGATTTTCACAAAAAAACAAACAAAACAAAACTACAAAATACAGAAGATAATATAACAATAAATGGTGATAAACTAGTTAAGGACAGTTAAATATAGAGGAAAAATTTATTTAGGAAGTACCACGAATGTCACACTGGGTCCTTATAAGTAAAAAAGCTTGTACCTATATGTATTGGCTTCAATACACTAATACAAGGATCTCAAACTCATTTGCTGCATTCAGCCCACTTGGATGTCAAGTTAGCTGGCCCATTAAAATAATAGCATCTTAACTTATAAATAATGACAACTTTTTCTCTTTGTTTTAGTGCAATTATAAGCATTAAATTATAAAAATATTTATATTTACAAACTATCCTTTCACAAAACACATGTGAAAAACCTGAAAAAAAGGAATTTTGTAGAAACAAAATTGCCGTTTTAATAATATTATGCCTCAACTTATCATTTATACATATGTTTTACACACAATAGTATTGTTAAAAATTTAGAGTTTGGAACTAAAATAAGAGCAAGTTCTCATTTACTCAGGTCATTCCTTCTCTTGGTAGTTCTTCAAAGTTCAACTGACTAGTTTTGCTTTTAAAGAACAAACCTGGTCCAGTTGAACCTAGAAAAATGAAGTCATTGTAAAGGTTATTATATTATTATTTTACTGTAGATCATATTGGTCTGAATGTGGAACCTGAACTAAAATGAGTTCAACACCCTTGATTGTCAATATCTTCAGTGTAATTTTTGCACTTTGGAAATTCATCCTGGGCTGGACTGGACCTTTTGGTGGGCTGCATGTTTGAGACCCCTGATATAATACATTAAAGCTAAACTGATTTAAATACATATCAGTATCTGCATATTTTTTGTTACATTGATCTCCTTAGTGTAGGTACTGTCAGCAGGGTTCCCTATTTTCTGCACAAACCAAGACCTACATACCTGAAAACTATTTCAATGGTGACAAATCAGTGAAATTATTGTCATTATGACAAATTATGATGTATTTTTTACATATTTCAGCCCTACAGAGGCCATTGTTTTCTATTAAGTCTTCATCAGAACAAGTGTTAATTATATATTCTAATTAATGTTTTGAAAATCCTATTGTTTCAACCCATTCAGTGTCTCTATACAACATGTAAAAATGGCTAAAGTATCTGGGGCAGTGTGTGGTGAGGGGACAGCACTGAAGTATTAGGCCATCCAGTGGCCCCGGGTAAAACCAGGCCTACTCAGGTTGGAGATTAAGAGCTATATCCCAATTCTTCAGCTCCAGGGACTTGGGGAACATATCTAGCCCAAGACAGGTGTATGGTTCTGGGCTACGGGGCAGAAAATGCCCACTTTCTCTGCTGTGGCAGATCCTGGTCCTCTCTGTCCCCGCGGGAAAAAGTACATTGTGTGTACCATCTGTTGAAGCACACGTGCACACAAAAGGGGTGACAGGGGCCAAAGAGAGGGAGCTGATGTGCAACGCCTGTTTAATATCATTAGGAGGTGCAGTTGGATTTACAAAAGCTATTAAAGAACACTCGCATCGCAAATGGGGTTTGCACTCGGGTGTGCACAATGGGAGAGGGAGGCTGTTAGTCCATGTATTAAGCTACCTCAGACATTCACCGAAAATTATTGTCTATTTAAGAGGCAGAGTTGGCAAGCACATGGCACAGCTTTTCACTAATGGAAACAGAATGAAAAAAAAAAAAAAGAAAACTTGATTCATTTGCCTTTTGGGACTCTTAATTGGAAACATTAAGGACGCTGATAAATTGTTTACACAACTAAGAATATCCTTACCCATAAGATGTCAGACCACTGACAAAATATTACAGCGGTTCAGATCGTCTCCAGTGGGAATAGGCCTGGCTTGGTCGTTGACTCTGAGCTGCAGTTGCGGTCATCACCCGACTGGTGGTGCTATTTCTCTTCCCTGCAGCGGATGCCGTTTCAAATAGGTCAAGGAAAAGTTTTGTGTTTTGACAATGCGAGGTGGGCGGAGCTGCGGGATAGTGATTGGTTAGTGAGTTCCTGCTCTTGGTTTGTGATTGGACCCGGTGTTCTAATGGGGCTGTGAGCGTGCAATGTCGGGTTTCCCCCCCTCCACTCCATCACCACCTCCTCCTCCTCCTCCCTCCTCCTCCTCCCCGCTCCTGCTCCTTGCACCCCTCAGCCCC
Source organism: Fowleria isostigma (assembly GCA_029814645.1). Lineage (NCBI taxonomy): Eukaryota > Metazoa > Chordata > Actinopteri > Kurtiformes > Apogonidae > Fowleria > Fowleria isostigma. The sequence goes on along the minus strand of JAPTGZ010000010.1, from coordinate 16,864,346 downwards.
TACACTCCGCTCTTCCCCTGCGCTGATTGTCACACATTGTTTACTACGGCTTGAAATGTAACTCACAACACAGGCTATCTGCTGGAGTACCGCTCTGACAACTGAGGGATTCTTTTGACGCGCACCTTGCGTGTTGGTTATTTGGGGACCGGCTGTGGACACTACCCTTTCTGCCATGACGGCGGAATTGTTTGCGCTTTTATGCGTGCTGGTCATCACATCTTCTGCAATGGAAGGTAAATAACAACCTGGGATTCTACTTGTGCTAGATATCAGGGGACGCTCCCGCCTCACCGAGATGCGCTCTTTCCCTTGGGGATGCTTTATCCTGCGCTCCTGGCGATAGGGGATACAGGGATGTCACACACGTGGATGGGAACAGCCTGCCGTGGTTTTTTTTTTTTTTTTTTTTACCTTTTATCCCGGGGCTGGCACGTCTCCGGCTTTTCTGGTTGTCACTGATGCAACTTTGGTTTCAAGGTTTTCTCTGGCATAGAGCTGGTTACTTGCGCCTTTATGCGTTTTTTTTTTCTCCCACTTCACTGTAAACTGCCTTATTTTTGGTTCTCATTATCCCATGAGCAATTAGTTTTTCTCAGCTACATTTTAAGCGCCTGCCAAACCCTGAGGACCACGGTTTTTCATTAGATTATAAAAAGTACAAATCTCAATTACCACAAGCCCTTGAGCATATGTTTGGCATTTTCAATTGATAAGGAAAAAAACCTAGATTACATTAAATTTCATGGAAAGGAAGTGTCTAGTAACTAGATTTATTATTTCTTAGAGATATATTTCTGTTTTGTGTTTCTCAACCATGCCTCTCCATTCTTTCTCTTTCTCTCATCCATCTTAATGTTTTTTTTTCCTCTTTGTCCCACTGCATCTCCACCTATGTACCTTTTCTTTCTCACATGCACTCCCATGGAAAAGCGGTGTTGCCACTAGTAGCTAATATCTTCCCAGTTAAACATGTTTTTCATTTCCGCTGTGGGACCATAGGGACTGAAAACTGGGTAGTCGCCCCAGACATTGGCTGCTGAGTGGATATCCCTGTAGCATCATGGGTGTATATATAGTGTATTTCCTCATTTTATTGTGTTGTGGCTCTTCCTTTCCAATAAAGTGTTCCAAGGAACACCAACACACCAGCCCCCCACCTCCGATGGCTGCCTGTGTCCACTTTCTAAAACATAAATAAGTAAATTAGAAGCACAAATAATGAGTTTTTTCATATAGAGCTTTTTTTTCCCCCCTCTTTAATCATTTACGACTGCCTCTGGACCGTTCCCATCTCCGACTGTGCTCTGTAATTCGCTGGTGGCTTTCTTGTTTGTGCTCATCAGATTTCTACACAGCTTTGGATACCAAGCCCAGGCCCAAATTGCTACTTTGTGAAGATGGATATTTTGAGGTTCACATGTTTGTTCAGTGTGAAATGTCAATTCTAGAGAGATGCTCACCGGATTGGAGGGACTTGCGATCTTTCCCTGCATTAGAAGAGTGTGGGATTTCTCATTTATAAGATTTGGTTGAGAGAGAAACAGATGGGCAGAAGTTGGCCTCTGGGTTACCCCAGTAACAGGGATGAAAGCTATTTCCTTGTTTGGGTCTGTAATTGAAAGGAGGATGTCCCATGGGCAAGTTAAAATCTTCAGTGATCTTAACTTCAATCTGTTGCGTTTTCATTTTTTTTTTTTAATGTGTGTGAGAAACGAACAAAGCCATTGATCACATTATCCTCGCCTCTCCTGTCACCCTTAATCTGATTATGAGGCGAAATCAGCCGATAATCACAAAGTGTCAGACATCTGTGTGTACGCTTGTCTGGGTGTGCGTTTGTTACTTTGGAGAAAGGACCAGCCCTGACCATATGGACACATGCTAAGGAGGAAGTGTATGATTTATTTGACCTCCCTACACATGCATACACTCACAGTAAACACCTCACACATCATTAATGAGCTGATGAAGTGTAGGATGAATGTCATAAAGGGAGTAAAGGATGGATGGATGAGAAAATGCTGAACAAAATACAAGAAAGAGATGGAGTGTAGTAAAGTGTAAATGTGTCTGTGTGTTAAACTGAGGAGACAGAACTCTGTTATAGGTAAAGTGCAGGCGGATCCACACAACACCACACATAAAGACGTGGCATTAAAAATAATGGCAGCCAAACTCATAGCAAAGGGTTTACAGAGAGGAAAGTGAAAATGGAGATTTACATACCATTAGAAAAAGAAGCATGTGCATCGCTCTGTTTCACCCTCATTTGTCTTTTCCCATTTCTCCATATCCTCCTCACCTTCTCTCTCCATTCTTTCCTCCACACCTCTTTTCCTCAATTCTTGATCTCACACCGTCTTTCATAATTCTCCTCACTAATCTCCTCATTCCCCCTCTTGTCTTCTTCCTCTTTCCCTGCTCGCTCTCTCTGTGGTATGATTCTTGCCAACAGCAGCAGTAATTCTCCCCTACTTACAGAGCCATTGCTTATTTCTGTTTGCCCTTAAACCAATTAGGCTTAGATAAGCCAGCTCATTTAACGGCCTGAAACTGGGTGGTGGAGGAGAAACGGAGGGAACGGGATGAAACAGCGGTTGAAAGATAGAGTGGGACCGAGGGAGATGAAAAGATGAGAGAGACAGAAGGAGGGAGGTCAGTGAGTTTCAGAGAAGATACAGTATGCATGTTTTACAAATGAGTAGCCTGTAATTGAACAAGGTTGTGGGAAATGAAGGAACGCTGAACACTGTTGCAGTTATCGGACATAGATGGCTGAGCCATGCTACAACAGCAGCAGCACTCAGAATAAATATCACAAGAGAACATTAGTGATATGCTATAAAGATTTGGAGATAAATATCTATACTGTAGTAATCCACCATCAGAGGCTTAGTGATTGAAGGCAGAATATTGTATAGTTACCTTAACAGATAATAGTTCTAAAAGTCTGAAATAGACTGTTGATATACTCGAATCAGGGTCATTAAAATGTCATATTGACAACAGATGTTAGGGGTGTTTTTCAAAAAACAGCTGCCTTTTTGATGTGTCCTTGAGCAAAACGCAGAGTTACTGCACTCCACAAGTCTTGTGTTGTAGTCGACCCAGTGCTCTGAATTCACTGCTGAAATAAGTGAGAATCTGCCTCTTGGATTCAGATCTCACATTGCTACTGTCTTCATGGAGTTATTTTTCTGATGAAAAACTGCAGAATTGAAGCTGTCAGAGGGGTGTCAAATAATAATCGCAGTGCAAAGCTAAATGTGAGTTTTCCAGACAACAGATTTAGCTGCATTTATTGTAGTTTGGCTATCGGCTCAAGAGGGATTTGCTGTATGTGCAGTATATATCTTCAAGTGTGATTGACAGTTCTCAAGTACTTTGTGAACAGTTGGTGTACAAGATTCGTACAAAAAATTACTGAGTTATTAGCAGAGGTGGCAAAAGTACTCACAGTCTGTACTTAAGTAGAAATACAGCTACTTGTGTAAAAAAATACTCATGAAAATAGAAATACTGATTCAACTCCATTACTTAAGTAAAAATAAAAGGCACAACTTCTCAATTGTAATAAAGTAAAAAAGTAAAACTGCATTTTTTATTTTTTTCTTACCATGAATGAAACAATATTTATTTAAACAGACAAAATCATAAAAGTTCCCATTTTCTAATTCCACAGTGAATGAAGCATGTACTGTCACATTCATTTAGTTTGAAAAAGTAAAAAGCCTATTCTGACAATATAAGGAGCATAAAGTATAAATATTTATCCAAAAATGTAGAGTGAAAGTAAAAAGTGGAAAAAAAAAAAAACTCAAATAAATTACAGATACCTAAAAAAAAAAAAGATATGTTATACAAACAATGTACACATAAAACTCTACATTGGAATTGCTATT
>JAPTGZ010000010.1:16836376-16848610 GCA_029814645.1 Fowleria isostigma | reverse complement strand
CTTTATCAGACTTCTGCAGAGCTGGATGATAGGCTGATCATTTGAATCAGGTGTGTTGGAAGAGGGAAACATCTAAATCATGCAGGATTGTGGCTCTCCAGGATCAGGGTTGGCCATCCCTGCTATGGGGGATGAATTATGATTTTAATCAGATATTTTCTGCCTATATCTACTGATTTTAGTTTATTAGTACTTGTCATGTTGTACTGAGAGTGCATAATCTCAAAAAACGAAGTAACGAAATTCTTTGTATTCTTAGAAATACTTGGTGAATTCTGAATCTGATTCTGATGATGTGATAATGCACTGATTTTCACTATCATTGGACAGCACAGGGGGTCCTCAATTTGATTACAGCACCATCAGTGTGTGCATTTCTGTGTTTCTGAGGTTGTTCTCTCTATGTCTACGTATAGGTTAGCTGGTCAATCTAAATCACCCATGGGTGTGACTGTGAGAGTGAATGGTTCTTTATCTGCATATGTCTGCTGTCATGTATACATGTCTCTTGAAAAACGATATTTTCATATATAACTTGGCCTTTTATCCACATCAAAATTCTGGTTTGGATCACTGAAAACTCCAGCTAAAATGGAGATTTAGGACAAGTTTATTCTTATACTTGTGTGTGTACAGGGTGAAGTGGAGTTTTAGGGTCCTGAATGTCACTGTAAGGGACAAAAAATGTTGTTTATCCAAACACTAACCACATGATAGTGCTCTACGATGTTTTTATGTGGCTTTATGTGGATGAAAACATCTCTGTAAATAATGTGGTGTAAGATATTATTATTGAAAACTGAGGTGGGGAAATATCTGTTTCTATAAATACCCGGTGTATACATGAGCTGCGCCAAACTGGTGACACATCCAGGGTTTACCCCGCCTTCGCCCAGATATTCCATATCTGACTGGAGAAACACAGGTTGCAGATTTGATTTCTGTCTAGAGAAAGAGCACACACTTTTCAGGAAACAAAATCCTGAGAATAAGGAAATAAAACACACTATTGGTATTAATATTTGCTCTGTCTTCCATCTGCAGTCACCCTGTGCAATACTTTTAGTCACTTACTGGTAATCACTAACACACTGAACATACAAGATTATTATTCTAGTTTTTGTTGTTGAGTCTAAAGATGGGTAGATGTGCACTCTATACTTATGTTTGTTTCTATGTATCTTATATTTTTTTTTTACTTTACTTATCTTAAATAGTTTTGATTCTGTAACTCTTATTCTATTTCTGCTCTTGTACTCTGCTGTTGTAATTTCTCCACTGTGGGACAAATAAAGATTATCTTAGCTTAGCTTAGCTTAGCTTAGCTCATCTTAAAGGGGTGATATTTTACTAAACCCACTTTTCTCAGCCCTTGGCACATTTATTTGTGTTTATTTTGGACCCTAACTATTCACAAAGTTTAAGTTTGAACCCTCCAGGTGCTGCAGATCTATTTTTATAGTTATTTTGGCAGAAATGGAGTGGATTTCTACATGTTTAAATTGATTCTCAATTTGTTGTGTTTATAAGTAGTTACATCACTACATTTGCACATACAAGGTCAAGACTTCCAATGAACATCTCTCTGAGTATGACATCAGCAGTGGCGGTTGTAGTCCATACGGCTAATCTTACGGTTCAGTTTTAAATACATCCAAAGCATATTTACACCTAATGTTTTTACACACCAATCTAGGAAAGACATGTTGAGACCTTTGACACCTTAACTGGCCGGTCTGATTGTGATTTTAATGCATTTGTAGAGATTTCAAGGTATTTTTTTTAGTCATGGCGGTAGATGCTAATTCATTGATTATGCGTGATTCTGTATCTTGAAAACTACAAAGATGGCTGAACAACACAGTCAACATCCTGGAGGGGGTGGGGTGTGAAGTGGCTCATTGCATTTAAACGGCCAGTGCTCAAAATGACCTGTCTACTGTCATTACTCAGAAATGGGCTTGAAGATGGACCTGTGGACTTTAATTAATGAAGAATTCAGACCCAAATATAGCATTTACGGTTTATGTAGACCACATGGAAATGTTTTAAACTGCAAAATTCCATTTTAAAAGAAGTTAAATATCAGTCCTTTAAATAGGAGTTTCCATATAACAAACAATATAGAGCATCAAGTTTTTGTTTTGTTTTATTCATTCACATTAAAAGTTCTGGTCAAAATAAAAAATCCAAGCTACATTGTATTATTATATTGCTTTACTAGTTCACCTATATCACCAAATATTCAATATTTAAAATGCATAGTTAATCTTGTCTATTACAAAAGGCCTAAATGTTCATTAAAAAAAAGTAGTTAAACCTGGGGTGAATGTTATGTGGTTGGTATTTAGTTATATAATGTGTTTGGCTTGACTTGACTTGTTGAAACAGTTTATTACTTTAAAGCAAAAACTTGTTTAACCCTATTACATACCTCTGTGTGTGCAAAGTGAACTGTTCTCTGTTTATCAGGAAAGTCTTGGATATATTTGTCATTCCATTCTAAGAGCACTGCACATATTCATTGCAAAAGGGCATAATTTCAGTATTAACCTACTTAAATGTGAATGAATCACATTATTCAGTTGCTGCCAACCATTTCAGGTACATACATCGTGTTGCGACTCGCTTTAATGTCAGTAGTGTCTGTTTAATAACAGTCACAAAACGGCAATCCTCACAAAAGCAGCTGGCCAAGCAGAGTCATGCAGGGATTAGTTCTAGTGAGACAGTCTACTAGTCTTTTGTTTTCCATGCCAAGGCTTTAGTCTTTTCTTCCTCAGTCAACCCTTAACACATCAGGGTGATAAATGCTCAGTGCTTCTGTAGTTGTGTGTTGTTGTTCTTTTTTTTTTTTTTTTTTTTTTTTTTAAAGCTGTGCGTGAGTGTGTTAGGCCGTTCCGATTTTCAGACTCACGCTCGTGTTTGAGGTTTTGTTTTCCTTTTCATTTGATCAGTAGTTGAATTCATCAAAAATGGGCTGGTCTCTTTGTGCGTTTGTGGGTGTGGAAGTCCATTTGTGTGCGATAACGCATTAATATTTGTTCTTTTTCTGTTGATTTGTTACAGCTCTCATTTTTTGAATGTATAAAGTGGCTCCTCTAAATCTTAACAGTCCACTCGGTGTTGGGTTGAGAACAAATCACATTTTCAGGCCCAAAATTTATTTAACATCAACCCCTCCAAAAAAATACTCCATCTATTCCCACACTTTTGAGCAGTACTTGATATATGGACTTGCCTAACCCCGGGTGGAACACTAATGTGTAACACTCTTTATATGATGGTGATGATTCCTGACAAGGTCACTGTGTGAGTTTGTGACAGTGTGCGTTCATGTGAAAGTAGATTTGAGTGTATATATAAATATATATACATAAAGAAAAAAAATAATCCCTGCTTGGTCTAAAAGGGCTTTCAGACACCTGTCAATGATTGCCTGAAAGAGGACACCTTCTTTTCACTGTTATTGACAGTTAGTGCACTTTTCTGCACATGTTCTCAATCAGTTTGAGGCTCAGGTAATGCTTTGAAAATCTACTTACTTTGGTAAACATCATAGGGCCGCGTCTAAAAGGAAAAAAAAAAGCATGATGGATGGTCATAGTACTTCTGAAGTAGCGGAAAAGACATAAAGCAAACAAGATGCTCGTTGCTCTCCCTCTCTCTCTGTGTCTCTGTCTGTCTCTTGCCTTGGCTCTGAAGATTGATTGTGAATCGTCCAGGACGTATGAGCGTTGTGATCATATCATGGATCACAGCATGAAGAGGGAATGACAGATGTCGTGAGCGTCCTCTGTTTATTTTAGAGGCGAGTGTGTGTCTGATGGATTGGTTGCGTTTTGTGGATACGAGGATGATTTGTCATCCCTTATGTATCTCTTTGGGTTTTTGTCAACATTGAACAGGGTAAACAAAGGGTGCGTCTCAAGTAGAATAATTGAACCTAAGTTACCAAAAGGAACACAAAAGTAACTGCATTTATACTAGAGCTGCACAATATATTGTTTGAACATCATCATCGCAATATACATGTGCGCATTGTAGGTCCTGCAATGAAAGACCCATATTATTCATTCATTCATTCATTCATTCATTTTCTGAACCCGCTTTATCCTCATTAGGGTCACAGGGGTCGCATGGAGCCTATCCCAGCTAAAGGGTGAAGGCGGGACCCATATTATGTATATATATACTTTTAAATGAGAATATTTTTCTTGTTCAAACATTTCTTGGCAAACTTTTTTTCCTTATTTGAATGAAAAATAAGATAAATGTTCTAAAAATAAGTTTTTTTCACATAGAATTTTTTTTTTTTTTTTGCAGTGCAAGTACAGTATTACATTGTATTACATATTACACTGTAAGCCCAGAAATGTTATTTATTTATTTTTTTAACTAAGAAACATATTGCCTTAAGTGATGATTAATGAACTGTTGAAGTACATTTAACTTAAAATCTTTTTTAATATCAACTGCCCTGCATAGTAATTACACTCAAATAATATAGTTCAATGCACTAAACGCCAAGTTGATTTAACTAAAAATATTAAAAACATTTTTAATCATATGTATTTAAAAGTTCAGTAATTATTACTTAATTTTTTTAAGGCAACCACTTTTCTCATTTTTAAAAAAAAAAAGTAAGCTCAACTTATCTGGGCTTATGGTACATTTACATTGGCACTATACAGCTATTATATCCTCCTGAATATTTTTCATATTATAATATATATTTCAGGGTTAAAAAAATCATAATGTCAGTTTTTTTCCAATATTTTGCAACCCTAACTTATACAATTCTTAGCATTTAATCTCAAGGACACCAGGGACAATTTTTTTTGCAGTTCTTTGTAGTCCCTTAAACCATTTAGATTGATTAAATGGAATTATACAGTTCTTTTTTTAATCTTTTAAATGGGTCTATTTTCCAAAGCATCCTAAGAATGTGTAATTTATCAGTCATGTTACCATATAATTCCCTTTTTTCTGATTTCAAATGGCTTTAAGAAATGGGACACCTCTCTTAGGAATAGGGTTAAAAAGCAGTCTGTGACTGTGGGGTTAAGTGTGCTTCCGTCAAGGTCGTACCCTAGATAGGAGCCCCCAAAACTACTGAGCAGTGTCAACATGAAACGGTGTTGACAGGCCGGTAGACGCTGTAGATTAGTTATCGGACTCAGCACACACATACATGCTTTGTGTGGTGGTGGGATCGGCGGCTGTAAGCTGGACAGTAGACCAGGTCATTAGTATGGAGGACCATTTCTACTCACAGCTCCTGATTGCTTTGCCTTTCACATTGTGGTGACATCAGCACATTGCTAATTGACAGATAATTGGCAATAATCATGAGATGGATCAGTGTGAGTCCAATTACAAGAGCTTGCTGCTGCATGCCAGTTCCTTTAAGAAATCCAAACCTGTCTATTTGCCCCCTTCTTTTTAGCAGAGCAGGTTAATCAGGTTTGTTGTTTTAGAAATGGTGGCCAGCGCTAATGATGGGAACAATTGAAATTTAGATGAGATATATTCTTGTTCCTGAATTTTACATGATATGGATATGATACAGAGACCCCCGCTGAACAGTGTATTACTGTTTTACAACTGTTGGCTTCAGCCTCTGAGAGAGATAAGGGGCCAACACTTGAAATCGGATCCTGTCTGTTGGGAGAAGATGGAGGAAATCACTGGGAGCAGGAATGCGCTTGATTCGTGCGTTTTGGTCCGCAAAGGAAGAGCCGGTGTGTGTGTTTTTGCATGTGTTCATGCAGGCATGTCTGTGTGTTGTCCAAAACTGTGTTTGCTCAGCGATAGAAAAGCTGAAATGTGATATGAATATCCTCTCCATTCTTCCATGAAAGTACCTGAAAATACCCCTGAAAGGGCCCCATTTAGGCCCGCTCCCAGACAATACAGTACAATGCTCCTGATGACAGGCTAACTGGGGGAGGAAATAGCCCCGCTAGGGCTGGCATAATAGCAGAGCATTCTGGAAGTCACAGGAGGGATTTATGGAAGCAAATAATCTTTTTCTAACATTCACAGGAGTAGTGTGTGTGTGTGTGTGTGTGTGTGTGTGTGTGTGTGTGTGTCTGGGTGGGGTGCGCGTCTGACATGCTGACCCTTTTTGCAGTATGTGCTCTACATTTTGTAATGTGGTAGAAGTGTGAATTGGAGCCTTGCCTAGCCTGTCAATCAGATAAAGAGATCATTAGAGGTGTCACACACAGATCTCTCATCTTTCTAATCAGCTGTCATACTAATAACACCGGCGTCTACATGTGCCTGTGCCCAGCTGCCAAATATGAGTGCATAAGCTCTGAACATACACAGAATTTGACAACTCAGACATTTTCCTGGTGATATTGGTACGGTTTTCTACCCATTATAGCTATATAGAAACAGTAGGAATGGAAAACAGTAGTATATTATGCTATATATAATAATATAATATCATGATATATAGTATAGTATAATTGCAATAATTGAATGAGGAAATGGTTCAAAACAGTCACACCTCATGTAATTGTATTTAATTGTTTTCTCCTCTTGCTAGAAACTAGAGCCCGACTAATTAATCGGTGGGGCCGATTAATCGGCCAATTACAGCCTATCACCGATTAATCAACATTGGCCAAACTATGGCCGATAATACTTTTTTATACTTTATTCTTCTGTGCAGATTTTCTTCCCTCTCCCTCCCCCTGTCACTCACTCACAGAGTAGAGACACAGATGTGTGTTAGACAAGTGCAGACTCATGTGTCCTGGTGTCAGGGACATTATATTTTAATTTCAGATCCCCCTCAAATGCAATGAATTATTTTAGTGTGACAGTGAACAAACACCCATCCGCTCCACTCAGACACAGCAGAAACGTGAATGTGCTTTTTAGTGTGACCGTGGAGAAGTTGTCTCCTCTGTTGTGATCATTCATGATCCTTTTGTGTTTAATGTGGGTTCTTGTGTCAGTGCGGTGTCATAGTCCAGTTATCCCCTAACCCTAAGACATGTAACCCCAGCTAAATGACCCTAAAATATGAGTACCCTGGTCTCCAACGGGAGTCTGACCAGCTGACGGTGCTTTTGAACGGAGGAGGGGCTAATGGTATCCTTCGTGTACTATATGGAAAAAAACGGGGATTTTGAAATCATGCAAATCCCGCGAATGTGCGGTATTTATTTGATTATTGAATTATATGATCACATAATAGCATTTTCTGGAAGGACTTTTATTACAGCATTTTACTGTCGTGTAAATATCATCTGTGATGTCATCACAGATACTGTACCATACCGCCCTGTTTGTTTCACATATGCATAACTTTATTGAAGACTACTAAACAGCCTCATAAAATTGTGTAAATTTTCATTGTGAGACAAACAGTGATGTGACTGTCAATCGTCATATCTACTATTATCTAATATAAGACTATTACAGTACATATCCTGTGTATATCAACGGTCAATATATAAAATGAGAATGTTGATATATTGACCAATATATGGGCCAATATCGGATATCGGCCAGTATATTGGAGATCGGCCGATATATCAAATATCGGCTTTTTGTAGCCCAAATATTGGTATCAGTATCAGCCCCCAAAATCCCATATTGGCCGGGCTCTATTAGAAACCTCCATGGAAACAATTTCTAGTCAGAATTACTAGTCAGAATCTAGTCACATTCACTTTATGTTTGTGTGTGTTTCTTTCATGCACATTTTCCACCAGCATCTGTGCTGTATGGAAGAGTGCAAATACAAATATATTGCTGTAAAAAAGTTTAGTTTTTGACATAATCTAAACAGTAGAGCCTAATATTAAACAATATTTTTTTTTCTATTGTAGTATAAGACAGTGGTGAAAAAATTCTGAGACCACCGTATGTTTTCTTCAATTTCTTGTTCATTTTAATGCCTGGTACAACAAGAGGTACATTTGTTTGGACAAATATAATGATAACAACAAAAATAGCTCATATGAGTTTAAGAGCTGATATCCATTTTCCATGGTTTTCTTGATAATAACCAAAATCACCAAAGTGATTATCAGTATCTGACATGGTACTGTCAATAACAGTGCTTTTAGGCATTCCATGTTTTTTTTCTGTGTTTTGGTCACATGATACACACAGAAATTAGGACGTTATTGTATAACCAATATTTTTTAATGACTTTTGATGGCCTAATCATTTTTTCCACGGCTGCATATACTGTCATAGTGCGTAGTGCAAGAAAGCACCACTTACTTTTCCATGTTTTTCTTGTGGGCAGGGGGATGACTCCATCTTGGGGGCCATATGGCCCCCATGTTGGATCCACACTGGTGTCTAACAGTGGGAGAATGGCAATTAGCACTACATTTGCCAAAGATGGCATAGAACCAGAGGCCTGTCACCTCGGCTTCACAGCTCTGTCTTTGAAGACATGCATGTGTATGTGTGTGCATGTACCTGTGTGTGTCAGTGTGTATTGCATGTGTTGACGGTGGGAGAATCGTAGCACAGCACCTGCCTCCCATCAGGGAGTGGGACCGCTTCTCAGAGTCAAGGTGTGTGTGTGTGTGCAAGTGGGGAGGGGCAGGGTGTAGCGATGGCATATTGTGTGTGATCAGAAGCAGAGCAGCATCTAAATGCATGTGGTTATTTGTAATCAATGTTACTGCAGTTCCCTTTGGGTATGCAAATGTATTCTAAAATGCTAATGTATTTCAGTGCCAAACCCCCAAGTTCCATCATATGAGTGAATGAGTGATCATGCACACAGTGACGATGAGATGGAAATGTGCTTAAGGAATGTCATACCATATCAAGGGAAAAATGATTTCCAGAGAGTTGCAAAACAGTAACAATATTGCATAACTAATGAGAAAAATGGATTCCTTAGGTGCCAGCCATAGGATTATGTTTGGTAAAAGTATTTGATCACTGTTTCCAAGTCCTTCTGATCACTGAAGTGGAGGACTGATGTGCCACAAAATGGTTGGCAGCCCATTAGGACAGAGGAGAAATGTGTCTCTGATAGGACCAGTCACAGTAGCCTCTGGAGACTAACACCCTGTGTCCAAACCTTAAAGACCGGGATCACAGAACACCTGCATCAGATCAATCCAAAACCAGAACCGTCAAGTCAACCGCCTGTTGACATTTTCTCTTTGGTATGTGCATCACTCTGTCTTCTTAGTTTTGTGTTAAGGAGGAGATAATGATGGTATTTATTCTTGTATGTGGGTTTATGTTTGTCCATCACTGGTGTTGTTTCTTTTAACTGACCATGCTCAGGCTGATGCTTATTTGACAAGGTTTGCATGTTGCTGGTGATTTCTTTACATAGAGTTTTATTAAGGAGAGCTGAAAATCAAAAGACAGAAACACATTCCAGTGTAAATCCTTGTTGCCACTGTTTGTCGACAGCTGATTTATAGCTTTGGAGATCAGTTCCAATAGTTGTGCTGCTGGTATTAATATTATAAAAATGTCAAAAATTCACTGAAGTCTCTTAATGTGACTGCTGTTACAAGACAAACACCACAATACAGACAAAGTTATTCAGGTTTTAATGACTGATCCTGAGCATTTGCTTATAGATTTTATACATTTTAGTGCTAGATTGTTACCTATTTTGATGATTTTAGCTGAACCATTTTGCTTGAGTATCTATCTATGTCTGCCACTCTCTTTTTCTGGGGTAGCTAAATACTCACTAATGTGATTAACACACCTTGTGGCCAGAGGGTCATATAGAATCTGTTTTAAACACTACCTGGATTGATGTGGTCAATGTTAAGTAGACACTTGAAATGTATGTGCTCTGGTTTCTTTGATTGTGTTGTAAGTCAGCCTTAATCGATAATTCTCGCTTCTTCGACTTTCCCGTCCCTCTCCCGCTCTCATCTTCCAATGCCAGGTTGTGTAACATGTTTGTTGGCTTTGTACTGGCGCATGATGACTTCTGACAGTTGCCCACATTTCTGGAATTATCTACTGCGGAGCACGCGCGCAAGTGCATGTGCGTGATATGTGTGTTATTGGAAAAAAGTACAAAATTGTGTGTTTATGTGTGTCTACGAGCACGAATACTAACGACAGCTGACAGGGCCCACGCTTCTTAAATTAGCCTTGCTGTCTGGCCCCAGGGGAAGGCATGGATGTTCAGATATAGAAGCTTTAATGCTACAATTGCTGCTTTCCTTCCATATAGTATCCAACCTGCTGAGTCCCACTCCAATGCCTCCGAGTCAAAGTAAACTTATCCCACAACCGTAAAGTAATCAAAATATGTCGCTGCGCCAGTTTTCATGTTTATTATGGAAATGCTGCTCCTTTTATAGTCTTTGAAGATGGCAAGATGGCTTGCAAACATGAAAATCGCGTTGCTTCTTGTTTATATTTGTAGATTCTCTCAGTGTGCATTTGCTGGGGCTTTAAGATATTGACGTTGCTTGAAGGTATTGAATTGCATTGATCCTACAAAATATTTATATTCACTGTCTTCACTGTTAACAATTCAGTGAAATACTAACAGAACGCAGCTGAGAGACTATTTTCAGCATTTGAGGAATTGAACCATCTTTAGTAGACAGCTCCTCTGCCATTATTTATGAACTAACTGTAGGTTTTCTTGTATTTGGTGATGCTGTATTACTTCCTGACCATCTGTGTGGTATGATCACTGTGGCATGAAAGTGTATTGTGTGTCTTGATGTGTGTGTCTCTGTGTGTGTGACTGGATAGATGAAGGAATGAAAGGGTCCCTATGTGACTTGAGCTTTATTAAAGAGAAGTTAATGAGTTCCCCTGTCTGCCTCATTTTCCTCCCCTCCCATTTATACTGAACTCCATCTCCTCTCCTTCCAATCACTCTAATATTCTTCTTGCTCATGCTGGTGCTCAAAGTATATTCACATTTGTCGACGTACTGTCGCGCCCTTTTAAGAAAAAAAAAAAAAAAAAAAAAGAAAACAGAAAAGGTGAACTATTGCATTTGGGAGTCAAAAAAACCACTGCTATTTGTTTCCATCCCTATTTCTGGCACCCTTTTCTTTCTCATGTGGTCTCCCGGTGTCCTTTTTCCCGATGTGCCCAATGTTACTTGCCTTTATCGGCGTCTGCTGGTTGGTTTTTCATGCTAATTCAAGCACATCCATCTGACTAATGCTGATGACAGATGTTCTACAGTGTCCCCTGGTGTTGATGTGTGTGCATGTGTGTGTAACGCATGTTAGTTCATTGGGTTTTCTCATATATATCAGAGCGTTTCCCTCTTTTGATGTTCAAAGATCCGCTACAAAGTACACATCTCTTGCTTTTGAAAATTAGATCTCTTTTAATCTAATGACTGTTGTGATGGCGGTATCAATGATGCTGATAATTTTCTACAGTGACTCGGTCTCCAGTGTTTACCGTGAGGCTCAATACAAAGTGCCCTTGCAGTCGCTCATGTTTCACCGAGCTGCACTCTCTCTCTTGTTTACTTATGGTCCCACAGCCCTGTTGCTCAACAGCAGAAGTTGGACGCTGTGGTAATCGTGCTCTGTCTGTATGCATTTGACTGATGGGTCCTACTTTGTAGAACTTGTTAACTTGAGGAGACAGTGTAGCCAGTGGTTATAGGAGTAAGAACACAAAGAGAGAGACAGCAAGACAGAGTAGGACACAGAGAGAAAAGGGTCCGTGTTCTTCTTTTTGCTCTCTCCTGGGGCACAAAAAGTGGCTAGTGACCTGACATGCTAGCGAAAAAGCATCACCGCTATAGCATCAATCTGCTTGTCCTACTGCAGAGGCAGGAAGAGAACAGCAGCATGAACACACAACGCTTTGTCATTGCACATTTTGTACAGTTGCTCGTCTGTCATGGTCACAGGAGAAATTCCACACAGCAGGCAGACATGCCAGTGAGCATGCATGCACAGATATCGTCTATACACATATGATGGGGACCAGTGCCGCTTCCTTCTCAAAAACTGCAACATGAAAACTGCAGATGTGTCTTAGGGGAGGTGGGGGGCGTCGCACAGTGTCTCACCACTTCTCTGATAGTCTTTTTTTTTTTTTTTTCTGGTAGCCTCCTGCTAGATTTATTTGAGTTGTAAATGGATGCAGACTGATCCCTATGTTCTTACACCACAATGAGATTTTGATTCCAGTATATTCCATGTCATCTGATTTTATTCCAGTCTTTCGTCTTTTTTTTTTTTTTTTTTTTTTTTTTACTGTGTTCACCTTAAACCT
>JAPTGZ010000010.1:16799050-16812812 GCA_029814645.1 Fowleria isostigma | reverse complement strand
TGTGTGTGTGTGTGTGTGTGTGTGTGTGTGTGTGTGTGTGTGTGTGTGTGTGTGTGTGTGCGTGTGTGTGTGTGTCTATAGTGTCCATGTCTGTGTGTGCGTTTGTTGATGATGGGAAGTGAGGATGGGGGCAGACGACAAGGTTTGAGGAGGAGGTTTTGTGTTCACAATCCATTATCTTCGGGCAGGAATTGCACTGGATAAAGGTTGCTCCATGCCATTTCGAAGATGTAAGACAAATACTAGTGGACCGTGTAAACATTGCGGTCAGTGTATGCATGTTGTCTCCCTTTTGTCTGCTATATCAATCGCTCTGTCAGCCTTTGTCGTTTCATTGTTCTTTCCCGCCTGTATTTTCACAACCTCTTGCCTGTGGTTCTGACTCAATTAAAAGAAATATAAGACTCCAGCAGCCCTAGTTTCTTGTAAAGACATACTTGAGTTAGTGTTTACATTCATATATGCATGTTTGCTTTTGACTGAATCAGCAAAGGTCAACCTGGTTCATGCTTCCTAAGGAGAGTGAATTGAAGCAGGTCTCCCCACCACTGTGTCGGCTGTCTGTTTCCAGTCCAAACACTTCTGTTGGCTAAGCCCCTGTTGCCACATCAGGGCCCCCTGCCTTTTAGCAACACACTAACTGTTTAAACCTTACCATTGTTAGACCCATGAGTATTATCCATGCCTTGGCTGACAGGAGGTTTTGTTTTCTCTTTTTTGCCCGTAAAGAGTCTTGGACATGATAGTTGACATTTTTTCACTCTTGCAGGTGTCAAATGGCGTATGCTGCTGTTAAGTGACAGTTATAAAGTAGCAGATTATAAATCAAATTCCTCACCTCGGATTTTCCAGATTAGCATATTTGTCGTGGAAATAAGCCATGCATCAGCAGTTGGGGATATTTTCAGGGATTTATGGCTTATAAATCTCACAGAAGAAATACCCAATTTTATGGATTTCTCCAGATTATCTTTGTTCAGATAAAGTGGAAATTGAGGGATAAATAAGAAAAGAAAAAAAAGAAAGCATTAAGGCATGCCAGTGCTGGCTCATCACAGTCAATTAGTTATGTGAAGCATCTCCTGGAGATATTTCACTTTGGATAATGCCTCCTCTGTCATCAACCTGTGTGTGTGTGCACAGAAGCGTGGGTTTGTGGGGTTATTCTTTTGTGTGTGAGTGTGAGTGTCTGTGTGTGTGTGTGTGTGTTGCCTGTGCACACACCTGCCAAAATACCTTCATATAGCATTCCTTGTTAGATGGGGCAGACTGGAGTGCCTGTTTTCCCACTCACAGTGGGTGTGCATTTCTTTATCTCCTTTGCCTGTCGTGTTGACTGATGGGTAATATGCTAAATGGGGCCTGTGTTTACCTCACCTGTGCCACTGGCAGGCCTCTGTGTGTGCTGGGCTGTGACAGAGAGCACTAATAATGCTTTAAGTGCTCTGTCAAACTTCAATCACATTGACACAAGCTATGGTGTAGCACACTGTCTTGATGGTAGAGGTGCTGTCACTGGACAGATGTAAGTGAATTGTGTCTCAGTGGTTACGCGGCAAATGTTCACTGTGCGCTGGAGGTCAGAGAAATGGACTGTTCCACAGCATCGCGCAAACAGATGTGCATTTGTGTGAGTGTATTTTGCGTGAGTGTGTTTATCTGTGTAAGTATGCAAATCCTCGATATGTGTTTGAATTTATGCATATGAGTGTGCGCGGGTAGATTTCTCCATTTCTATGTGTGTACCTATTGCAGGGTTAGTGGAGCAGTGAGGCCTCGCTGTGAGTCTCTCTACAGGAGTGTGTGATTTACGAGCGTGGTGTGAGCACTACTGCCATCCTCCTGCATAATGTCCCCATTAGAGACAGCAGACACTGTGGCTCTGTTCATCATTTAGCCCCAGCCACCAGCACACCTGGGGAGAGAGAGGGGGAGAACAAGAGAGACAGAAAGAGAGAGAGAGACGAAGAGGGGCAGAGTAGTGGCATGGAAGTAAAGAAAGAAGGAGATAGGATAGTCTATTATCTCATCATCAATTATCAGCCTATGCTTTTACTGAGGCTATGACCAACTGTGTACAACCGAGCCGAAAAAAGCAAAGAAAGTAAAGCAAACCATCGTCTCCTCCAACTAGCCACAGCAGCCGCAGCAGTAGCCGCATGGATTGCCAAAGACAGCGAGTTTCCTGCTCCACTCCTTCATCTCCTCTGGCTGCACACACAGGTTTTCTTTTGCATGTGTGTGTGTGTGTGGGACTACCTGTGTTCTGTACCTGTGTTTGTTTTGGTCTGTCAGCCTCATTATGTGGAGCAAGCTGTCAGGGGACACACAGGCTAACGACACCCCTGGGGAGGAGAAAAGAGGAGTAGTAGTGTGTGAAAACTCTCTGGGAGTCATTCCAGCACCCATCTACATTAATAACCGCACAACTGCAGATAACAAACACTTTATGAAATGGAAGTCATATTTGCTCGGTGTTCACTTAAGCCTGTGTGAGAACATTGCTTCAAATGTACTATGTATAGTGGCAAACATTTGGAAAATTGACTTTTATAATAGTAGCGCAGTCTTTGTTCTCAGTAGCGTCACACACAACCATGTTTTGTCTTATCTTATTTGTACAACTACTGCTCCGAGCCTTTGACCGCATTGTGTTTCATTTTTAAATCCCACATGAGTAAGTAAATATGGCTTACATGCTGTGTGCATACAGTATGTGATATCAGTTTCTCCTTTACATGCACTGCTGATGTCTGGCGTTCTAACTTCTCTAAGGCTGTTCTTGTTGCAAAATAACAACTAATAAATCAGGATGGCAGAATGTTGCCGTTAAATTATGTACTCCATAAAATAATAACTTGCTGTTCCGGAGTAACATGGGTAAGTCAGCTCCAAATTCATATCAAATTATATGTTAATTATGAGAACTATTTCTCCGTCTTTGTTGATGGAGGGTTTGTTCCTCTAGATTGAACAAAGGCATCGGTATTAATGTATTTAGGAATGTCACAGGGGCTTTCTACTAAACTCTACTTTGTATTGGAATCTTTCTAGGTGGATTCTCGGAGCATGTTTATCTCCGAGCAGAACAATACAACGCAGGTCGATGGCAGAGATGCCTCAAACCCCCTCCAGTTATTATTACATCTCTGAGTCAATACAAACTGTTTTTGTATCTGTTTTTACCACATTTCACTACACAATTTACATACACTACACTAATGACAGCAACATAACCAATGAGTATAGGATAGCAACAGAAGTGATAGATTAACCGCCCCAGCTTGTGAGAACTGGCTCTATTTATTTTGTCACAACTACAATTGTCTAAACATTTAAGCACACAGCAGCACACTGGGTTCCACCCTGGCCTTTGAAGCAGCTTTAAAAAATGTTAAGTGCACTCTCTCCTACACACACAACACACCCAAAGGTACACTTATTTCCACCACCACAAACACTGTTGCCATTTCATTGAAAATACACTAGGTCCTGAAGGGGTGCTGTTATCTTCAAACACCTGCAAACCACTTGTGTCTTCCATCGGAGCTATTTACACTTTCAGCAGATACCGACACCCACACCGGACCGACACCTGCATCCATTCTAACCCAGTGACATACAACTGTAGCAATAATTTAACAGCTTGGAGCAGCTTTTACAGCTGTGTAAGCTGCTTGTGTTTCCTGTATTTACATGTGCATGCGTGGATGCGTGAATGTGTGTATCTCGGAGAGTGCAAAGTGAGGAATGAGCAAGCATTCGCCGCCGCTGCTCTTTACGTGTGAAGTAAAGGAACAGCTTGAAGTGGGTCGGTGGCACTACATATTTAACGAGGCGTCTCGGCTCTTTAGCTGTGCCGTTGTAGCACAGCAAGCAGAGTGTCACACTTTGACTCCTGGAGCACAGCTCACATCACACCAGCAAACAGCCTCATCTGGCGGGGCTGCCGAGGAAGCTCTCTTGCTTTTCTCTGGCAAGTAGATCTTTAACTGAGAGGCTAACCACAGGCTGTGTCACCGCATCCAATGGCTCACCCTCTCATCCACCCTTGTTTTCGACATTACATTAGCAATCAAAAAAAATCTGGAAGATCCGAAATGGCACGATGGGGGGGTGGGAAAGAAAAAAAAAACAAACGTTAAGGATGCTACTGATTGTTGTGTAAAAGTAGACAGCTAGTTCTGGCATAGTTACTGATGACAGAGCTGTGGGCGCCAGAGGGATGGCTCATGTTTGTGCTCCCACTAGTGTCACTGGACAGCTGTGACATTTGGGGCTGTGCTCTGGGCCAAAGCTCAAGCACCAGGGCATCATGGGTGCCAAATCAGATGAGGTCAGATACAGTGTGAATGTATTTGTGTGTGTTTCTGTGGCATAAGCTCAACATTACCCACACACTCCCCGTGGCAAAACGCAATGAATGTAATGGGTGTGAAATGACATTTGCTCTCCCAGTAGAGCTTACTGTTTTACTGAACTGTGGAGTTGCATTCATAGCAGCTCAGAGATAGAAGAGGATGAGAGACATATATAGGAAGAATAAACAACAGATTAACAAAGACTACAAAATACCAGTATACGTAGGCAGGTTCAGGAGGAAAATAAAAACGCCCGCATCAAATGGAGGAACCTCAAACATAACTTCCTCCTGGGAACTGAATGAATCGGCCTTTTCCTTTTTAACGTCTTCATTCCCTAACTCAAAGAAAATACTGAAAAGTATAAAGAGGGCGTAGTTTTCCACTGCAGGATGCAAGACCTCCAGACAAATATACTCAGAAAGGTCTGTTTCACTCTTACTCCCAAGAGATATAAATTATCTCTCTTCCTCCCTCTTTTTTCTCCCTTTCTCCCACTATAGATTCTCATTGGAGAATCTCACTCGCTGTAAGGTCAAGATACACTCCTGAAAGTTTTTTTTTCTGTAGCCTTAGGACTATTTTCTATCTCTTATTCCCTCATTGCTGCATTTGGGCTCCAGCTCAGCCCTGGAGTAAAAACAAAGCCCATCTCCAAAAATATATAGACTTCCCCAGGCATGTGAGCATATGCTGCAAGAAGGTGAATTTAGTGTTTGCTTTTAATGGAAAGCAGGGTGTTTGCTTGGAGGCATTGGAGAGGCCACTGGCATTTTTATGGAGATAGATAGCAAGACAGTCAGGGAAGAATAGAGGTGATCTCAACCTAAGAATGTCTGCAGTCACAATCGCCAAAGGTTTAGCCATGCCCCTGGGATATAATCTCTGCTTATGTAAGTGTTTGTGCGCATTGAGTATTGTTGGCAAAGGTTTGTGTGCATGTATGTGTGTGGTAGAGCTGCACTAACGAGATCCCTGAAGAACAACTCACTCGCGGTTAAGGGAGTGAGATCACACCGCGCATTTCCTCTCATTCACAGCGGCTAAGCCAGCACTGTCCCTGTGGTAAAGAGCACACAGCTGGGGAATACCAAACTGAGGCATCAATTACCTGAATCTCACTACATCAGTCAAGGGAGAACACGGCTAAATTGAATAACACTTTCTCAGTAGCTTGTTTGCATTATGTGCTTTCGCAGATGTGCAAAGAGCTGGGGTATGGGAAGCGCGCGCACACACACACACACACACACACACACACACACACACACACACACACACACACAAACTCCTACACTTTCACACCCATGGAAAAGAATCAGCGATCCATCCCAGTGGCATCTTCTCCTGACAGGGTACAGTAACCGCTTCTCACTGCTGAGTATACCTGTCAGTGAGAAAGAGAAGTGTGTCGTATGATTGACTCACTCACACCTCCATATGACTGTTTAATCGTCTTATATGCACAGTCAATTCAGGCTTAGTGCTTTTCTCAAGCCCCATGGGCGCTGGTGATAATTTGACTTTTATTGAAATTCAGCTCCAGTGGGTTCAAGGTGGTTGAAGGTCGTTCTTTTACTGCCACATGTGAGAAGGAGGGAGAGCACAGCATCAAACCCTCAAGGCTCTCTCTCCCTCTCTCTCTCTCTCTGACTCTGGCGTGCTCTCTTGTCTATTTCCCCTCCCTGCCAGTAGGGGAATCATTCAGGAGGCACAAGTCAATTTTGTGGTGCATCCAAACACGGTTAACAACAGCATTTAATAAGATTGAATAAAGCTAGCTGGTGGTTGCCCCTTGAGCACACTCTTCTTTATTACTTTTGAGTGGTGCGTTTCACGTGTACTTTTATTTCGAAAGAACCTCGCAGTAATGGAAGTGAGCAAATATTGAGTTATTCTTGTAAGGATTAGATGGCATACTGCACTGATTGTCTTTTGTCAAATTTGCTTTTTGAGACGGGTTTGCCACTTTGCTTTTATAAGTGCCATCCAAAGTTTTGATAGAAGAAGCAGCTGGGCTTTGCTCTGTTTATTGGCTGTTGCGAGCTCGCATATGAAGTGCTATTATGTATGCAAGTGTGAATGTGTGCATCAAGTTTCCTTATTCCTCGTTCTTCCATTCGGGTAATAATCTTGTTCGTGTTAACCCCTAAAGACCTGGTGCTACTTTTGTCACAGGTCCTAAATGATGTTTTCTCTGTATATTTAACCTTTCTTAAGTAATTTATTACCATTTAATTCAATATTACACTCTGTATTTAGCATTTTTGAGTGAACATCAGGTATTTTCTTCTACTTAATTCTTTTTGATTCATTGATTGATTGGTTTATTTTGGGTTTGTACACTCCAAATACAATACTGCTTCAATTCACAACAGAAATAACATAACATCCACCTGTTATATACATTTCATTATGTGTACACAAATATACATTAAAAAAAATGTTATAAACTGTCATTAGCATACCAAACTTACTTTGACACAACATATAAAACACAAATGTATCTAATGAAGAGAAAAATACCAACAAAACACAACAGACTATAGACACCAAAGAGAAATAATATACATATTATTATGTTTACACAATATACATAAAAATATACAATAATTTACTGGTAATAAACAACTCTAGTAGCCCGAGAGGGAGTAAGCATGAGTAAAGCTTATTTACTCCCACCCCCATTTCACCACTTGAACTTGTATGTTTGCAATTATGTCAAAGAACTGAGTTATAAACATGCATTAGTACACCAAACAAACTTTAACACAATGTAAAGAACACAATTGCACCCAGTAGAGAGAAGATAATAGTAATAAAACACCACAGATTATAGGCACCAAAATTAATAATGTAGAACGAATGGAAGTGAATATAATAAATAATGTCAATAAATAAGATAAAAAATCAGTCAGGAGCAAAGAACAGAACACACACATAAGATGAAGGAGAAAGTAAGAACAATAAATAAGGAGAAAAATCCACTGAGATCATGGAGATGTTGATTAAAGCTTAGAATAAATCCAAAGGTTATGATATTAAAACAGACAAAACTGAAGAATACATATCTTTTTCTGTAAAATCTATTATTAACTGAATTTAAACCAAGTGTCTCCATCCACTATACTTGATCTCCATGGGTTTTTCTGGTGAATCACCGTTGTTGAAGATGGCGGTGTTTCCATGTTCACTACGGACCCTGTGAACGTCCAAATGGGTCATATCTGATGACCATGAAAAGATGACAAACTGCATTTTACACCAATTATTTGCACATATTAATAGGATTAGTGGATCAACAGTTACTTAACATTTTATATAAATAAATCATTGTGGTCACTGATGGATGATTGGGTCTTTATGGGTTAACTTGAAACAGTTTTGATTATATGTGTTACTATACGCAGAAAGTGCATGGTATTTCTTTGTACACTAAAGCAGCAAGGAAAAAAAAATGAGGTCAACTTGTTTCTAAGAAATGATGTGACTCGAGTATTAAGCTAGGGTTAGATCCATTTTTGGATAAGATAACACAGGGCGCTGCCACATGATGCCCCATCCATTGCAGTGTCTCTCTGATTACTCCCTCCATATCTGATTCAATATCTCTCTTCATATGAACTACACCCTACTAACTCTCTCTCTCTCTCTCTCTATCTCCGTCCAGTCAGTCTCTCTTTTTTTTTTTTCCCCTTTTTGTTTATCTTTATCTCTTTCCGCTTCTTCCTGCTCTCAATACTGGTTCCACATATTACAGGATGGTTATCTCAGTTCAAATGTGTGACAGAAAAGGACAGTCAGTTCTATCTATTTCTTTGCCCTCCTAACCCCCAGCTGCTATAAAATGCATCCATGCAGTTCACACTAAGATGCCATCAGAGGTGCTAGGGTGCTGTGCACATATTTGAAATCCACGTGATTCATTCTTTTAATTCGCTCAACATTTTCCCTTTATTTTTGTATTTCTCCCATAGCGTGAACACACTCACACACAACAGCACTGCGCTAATAGCAATCCTTACTGTCTTAATTAGAGTGAGAGACTGCAGTGGGAAGTAATTGAGTGACAGTATTTTGTTCACTCAGCACAATTTCCTGGTCTACTTGAAAAACAAAGATGCTCTAAACCACCCTGGATAGCCCATTAGCTATAGCTTACTGCTAAATGTCAGACTCCCACAATCCCTGTGTGACCTGAACACAGTTCTTCTCCATCAGTTGGCTTGTGTCTCTAGCCAGCAGAAGTGATGATAAGGCCAAGTTGGGGCTAACATTCATATGTGGAGTTTAGAAATGTCAAAACTACAGTGGATAGACTTTCACTGGGAAGACATTCTCCTCATGGGAAAAGGTTAAATTACATTGCCATTTTCTCCAGGCTAGCTATCCAACATAAACAGGGTTTAGTACTCAGAGCGTCATTTTCCTACTCCTCATTTTGGAAGCAGTACAGTGTTTCTTGGCACGGTCGTGTCCTGTAAAGTGATACTCGCAGTCTTACAGTTCACGTCAGCTTTGTTGTCATTTTAATTTGGGGCATTGATCGAGGAATTAATTTAGTTGTGTCATTAAACTGATCAGATTCCAGCCTTGAATGTATTTTATTGGAAAGAGAGGACAGTGGGCTGTAACAGGAGTTGTGAAGAGAATAAATGACAGTGGGTGGGTGTGGCTGTGTGATTGGGAAGCCAGCCAAAGCCTTGTTCCATAGCCAGTGAACCATTGGGGAATAGCCTCCCTCTCTCTAAATGCTGTTTTGTGAGGTGAGGAGCCTGATAAGAGTTGTAATTACCTCATTTTACTGCAGCAAATTGCCAGGTTTCTTAAAAGCAGACAGGCTGGCTGAGGTAATATCAGCAGTAATGAGTATTGTGATGGTTGTGGGAGGCTAGCGCTGCTTCCATCTGGATTATTGCTTGGTCACTGCTGCTGGTTTGCTGTTACAGCAAACCTTAGCAGTTTCTGGGCTCATTACTGGAGTATGAAATGGTTTAATATTGAGTTTCTGTGCCCTGTGTGTTTGGCGGGCTGATAAGTATTTATGTAAACATTACCACTGCATTATAATATAAGCGTATGTAAAATACACGTTTGATGTATAATGTTTTGACATAAACAAAAGAGAAACAAATCACCAAAACAAAGCACAACACAATCTCTCCTAAAGCTCCGCGTAAGTGTTTAATGAATTCATATCTATATCTCGGTGCATGGTCACGTACATGACATGTTGTGTACTTTACCATGTGTAGAATGGTAATAAGCATCTTCTTCACTGTGGAGAGTGCAGAACAGTGCTGGCATTTGATTGGTCCCTGTGAGAACCCATTAAAGCCTGGTCTTATACAGTCAGAATTCCCAAAGTGGCATCATCATGGCCAGACTCGCTCAAAAGTCCACATTGAGGGAGATCACATTTCAGCTTTGTGCGTCAGGAGCAGAGAGGGAAAAGCGATAGTACCATGGTATATCTCTGTGTTCCATCACATTGTGTTGGTAAATTTGATTTTTTAGCTGAGCCGCATGGGCTAAAATTCATACTAGAAATATTAAAATAATGAATTTGTTTCTTTTAACCAGTCCAGACTAATTGTGGTTTAGAGTTTTGTAGCTGATGTGAACATTGAAGTGCTTTAGGCACACTTTCTACTCAGTATTTGCCTTATCTTTCAGTTTAATAAGGATAAATATAGCTCCTCAGTGGATTTCAGAGCATTACAGTAAGTTATAAAATAGGGATGTGCAATATATCAAATTAATTTGATCATTTGAGTTTGAGATCCCTTTTTAATTAATGTAAAAAAATGTAAATGTGATTTGTGTGTTCTCTAGAGACTTTTCTGCCTTAACAAAAATTCAAAATGCAACATTTATATTGGTCGAAATAATTTGTAGTCTTTAATGAATAATGCATTGTAAGCACAGCTTCTTATTATTGCTGCTTGTTATTACATATATAGTGTATAGATTTACTTAAAAAAGTTATTTTGACTGTTAACATTTGTCTTCAGTTCATTTAGACGAATCATCTACAGCACTGAAAAAAGCAAGTAAAAAAAGAAAAAAACACTTTGATGTTGGAAGAGGAAATGTATCTACACCGCAAATTATTTGGTTATTACCAAGATGAAAAAACTTAGATTTAAAAGTATTAGTTAATTTATCATGTTTTAAGAGTTAATTTCATGTGTTAAGTGTTCACCTTTACAGTACAATCTTAAATAAACACAACTTTATCTTTTTTGACTTAAATAGTCCGGAAATCTTAAAATGAGGTAAAAAAAACTGTCAAAATAAGATATATTACATCTCTCTCCTCAAGTCTCATCAAAATAACTCTTCAGTAACAAACTCAAGTTGCTAGATTCAAGTCACAACAAAAGCACCTGAAAGAAACCGGGTTGATTATTGCTTTGACTTCAAGCATGAGCTGCAAAAAATGAATATGAACAAATGACAGCAACTTCCTTTATTTAACTAGTTATTGTTATTTCAAGGCTTAAAACATGACAAAAATAGTAACACAGTTTAACATGACCGTTGATTAATTTGAAAAATGATTGAAAAATTCCTACGGCCACTAGGGATGTCATAGAGACATGAAACCAAAGCTGGAGGGTTTTTTTGTCTCATTTTTAGATTTCTGTGACTAACATGTTTGACTGATGCCACATTTCCACAATCGCTGCTTATTCCGTTCGGTTAGGTACAGCACTGGACCCCAAGCATTGGACTCCAAGACTTAAATTCTTATAGCCAGCTCAGCCAGCTTATATTTAGTATATTTCACTTATTTTGGGGCTGTAAAAGGTTGACTTTTAAGTAATCTCAGCTTAGAAACAGCATTTCATGCTTATTTTATGCCTTCTAAATACATCTGTAGACATGCTTATTTATAGATTTAACAATCTTAATTCAATAAATCTTGTCAAGTGAAAGTATATTGCAGGATGGACAGATAATTTCACTTGTTTTGAGTACCTTTTCCCTCAGATTTAGTGTTTTTATCTTGTTTTTAGACACCTGTTTTTTTTTGCAGTGTACTTTTGAGAGAACAATTTGTTCTGTGACAAGTGCACATGTCACATATCTCATCACAGACCCTGTAATAAAGCTAAATCTCAGCGTTGCCTCCTGGGCTTATGCTCATAAGACGGCTGGTGTAGCCAGAAGACAAGAGCATGTGTGTATTTTGGGTGTGTCCCTCCCTCATCTCCACTCAGATTTGCAGGGAACAAAATTTGCCAGTTGTCTTCCCTGTCATTAATAGAAAAATGAGCAGTGGAAGTGAGAAGGCAAAAATAAGATGAGGATGAAAGTCAGAGGTAAATGAAAAGTGAAAAACAAAGGAGAGAACAGGGGAAGGCTGCACTGGGATGAAGGGAAGAGGGGTTAGGAAAGGGATGCATGAGTGCGAGAGGAAAGGAGGAGAAGAAGGTGGAGGTATAGAGAAAGCTGGGTGGGGGTTATGATGAATTAAAGATGACACTCTCCAGCAGCCTGGTTTCTAAAGATCACTCTGTCTGCTAATGTAATGTTAATGAATGCAAATGGTGTGCCTAACCTCTCTACCCTGACCAGAGAGAGAGAGAATGAGAGCAAAAGAAAATGTGGGAGAAGGAGAGAAAGGTGTAAATGGGTGGGGTGGGAGGGTGCATGTAAACGTACTGTTTCTGTGTTATGCCCATAGCTGAATGAGTGACTGACCACTAACGTGTGATTAGATGCACGGGGTGCTGTTAGCCGCCTGTGGCTGTGCATTGACTGTGTACCTGTCTGTGTTTGCCAGTCCTGCCTGGGGGAGTGCTGTTGTGTTTTCCTGCTCCCCCTCAACAACAACTCTATTACAAACCGGTAATAGTGAGAAAGAAAGTGGAGCTGCTCACTAAGTGCTGCAAGGTTGAATCTTAAGTTTTACGCAGTGTGGCAGCCCAGATGTGTGAGGCCAGGAGAATGTCACCTTGCTAGTTTGATAGGATAATTTCATCAGTTTCTGCAGATACTGCATGTATTAATTTCCTTATCTTGGGAGGTATTCTTCTTAACACCTGCCACTGATTTCACTTTGGCTCCTGTAGTTCCCTTCCTTGGTGGGTCCTCTCATCTCTCTTGTGTATTTTTTTTTTGTCTCTCTTACTGACCGGACGTATTTCATGCTGATTTTTTGTTATTGTCATTCCAGTAGTGTGAGTGACCGCTAGCTCAGACTGTTTTAAATGCGTTTGTGTGTCCTTGCCTGTGATTGTATGTGCAGTCTGTGTATTGTGAGCATATTCATTTAATTCTGTCTGAGGCTCACTGATGTGGGACTCATGTATCCCATCAGTAATGTCTCAGAGGATGGCAGATTATTTTCTGTTCAATTTTCAAATCTGCCACATTGTCATCTCTGCCTTCGGGGACACATAACAGTAACGCATTTCTTTTGAGGTATTCCTGTTGGCTGTTTTGTCTCTATTTAAAGTGAAAACCTTTCAGTATGAGTGACGCAGCTTTAGTGTTGTGCAGATTAGAAGCCTCACATCTGTGTTCACAAGTATTGTCATCTCTGTTGAACACAGCGACTCAATGCAATAAACCCTGCTACATTTTTTCAAATGAGACTATGCTTTGAACCACGTTGGATTGAGATGGTTTGCTACTATTTGATCGAATAAATAATCTCTTTGTAATTTCTCACAGTGCAATGAATGACTGGTGTCTGCGTGGCTAACTTCCACTTCATTTGTTCAGAAAATACTTCACTCTGTCACCGATGTTTCTTTTTTATTCATAAATCCCCTGAGTGGATGGCTGATTAGTTTGGGAGAAGCAGCAACGTTCACTCTTGTTTGTTTGTCACTTTGTTTTCAGCTCTGTATTAAGATGCCAGACTCAGCAGGCTACCGTGGGGCTTCATCACTGTTAAGTGCTCATTTCAATCCTGCTGATTTCTCCTCTTGTTTTTTTTTTTTTTTTCATCTCTCTCTCTCTCTCTCTCTCTCTTTCCCTTGGCCTTCCTCTTCTCTTCGATCTCTTTCTCTTTGTCCTCCCATCTTGATTCCATTTCTGACAAAAGATAAACCCCACTTAAATAATGTCATTCAAGGCCCTCCAATTGCATGTCAGTTTTCTGCTACAATCACAAAGAGAAGGCCCTCTCAGCTGAACATTCAGCATCTGGACATGATTGTCTCATTGAATTACAAAGTGTACCAGCATCCTTGAACAGGACGACAAAGTGGGAGGAGGAGGGTAAAGAATAGATGAATGGAAAAGATGTGCTATGGGATGGAAAGGGAAATCCGCTGAGAATTGTCTGTCGTATTGACTAAGGAACCAAGCAGCTTCAGAGCAGCACATGTTTTATCGACCAGCAGCCACACAATCATACAAACGTGGCCACAAAAGGGGTGGGG
>JAPTGZ010000010.1:16644993-16663300 GCA_029814645.1 Fowleria isostigma | reverse complement strand
ACACACACACACACACACACACACACACACACACACACACACACATGCACATATACATCATGTCAAGTCGAGTCAGTCTGTTTTTTATTGTCTAATATAACATATAATGTCTTGGTGGCCTTTTACTGGGCCACAGGAATAATGATTCCTTATTAAATCAGTCACTCAAAAAATGTCAGAAATAAAGGGGGAAAATGTCAGAAAGTGTCACAAGAAAAATTCACAGCAAACTCCCTTCCTTGAGATGCTTCTGCAATAGCAATTGATAGGAAAGTGAAAAAAGAAAACTGCAACAGATGAATAAATAAGCCAAGTTCTCAGCGATGTAGATCAACTACTTCTAATTTAGAACTGTAAATATAGTTATGTACGCTCTTGCCCATAAAGCTGGAATTGTGATTTCAGACACATTCTTCTTTTTATTCCTATTTATACACATCAGTAATCCCCTTTGACCACATGCAATGATTACATACTCAGTCTAAGTTACATTTTATCATTAATAATAAATCACACTGTTACAGTCATTTTATGAGAAAGTGTGAAAAAATTTTATTCCAACTTGGATGATAAATCAATATGGAAACCACATTTTGCTTATGTAAAAAAAAAAAAAGTGTCTCTGTATTTAGTAAAGCAAAATATGTTTTATGAGAATGTTTTATTGTTCACTTATTCTACCATATTTGAGTTATTTAGTGAAGTATGGGCCAACATATTTATGAGTAACACAAAGACATTGTTTTTATCACAGAAAAAAGCAGCAAGAATAAAATACAATGTTAATCTCAGGGAACACACAAATTAGTTATTTATTAAATCAGGATTGTTTAAGTTTAAAGAGCTGAATTAAAGACATTGTTGGTTGTGTTTAGAGCAAGAAACAGCCTTTTGCAAATTTACATAAATTATTTGTTTTAGTATCACAGGATAAAAAACATAGAAGGAGGTTTAATTTTAAACAGCAAAGGATTTGGATAATGTAAAAGAAATGTGTATTTGTGTTGTGGGATCAGAATGTGGAATTCTTTGTCAATGAAGAGAAGATTGTACAAATATATAAGGACAGAATAGAGAAGCTTTATTAAATAAATAATGAAATGGTTTTATTTATGGATTTTGGATTTGTTCATTGTCACTGACTGTCGTGTAAACTGTTTTTTTTTTTTTGGAATTGTTGTAATTGCGACTTATCTGATGTAAGCAGATGTTGTAAGAAAGGGGCAGGTATTAGTTTTCCTCATCCTACTTCTGTCCAATTATTTAGATTTAAATAATAAAATGAAATGTAAAATCAAATGAAATGAACTTTATTTGCAACAGTGTAGATAAAATCTTATAAGTTTCCAGCAGAAAGTGATTTTTCTTTCTCCCATCTAACCAGTAAACATCACTGATTAGGAGTATCCATAAGTTTGATTGAATCAAAGACCAAACTCACTCCCTGCAGTGTTTACTGTCTGTCACCCCTGGCATTGTTTTTGATTGGTTGCTCTGCCATCTGCTTTCCCACCTGCATCTTGATTTAGCAAGTTAGGGTGTGGTCCGTCTAATCCCCATTTGACTGGCAGCAGGAGAGGACCTCTCATGGCTGGAAGTCCCTCCTGGCATGGCCTTTTATTGGCTACCCGAGTCCACTGTAGTGCCAAATGCCAGCTCATTTTTAAGTGGCAGATGTGGGTGTGTACGTGTGTGTGTGTTTCATAATCCCCATTTGACTGGCAGCATGAAAGGGCCATTCCTAGTCGGTGTTCCCTCAAGAGACGCCTCCCCCCGTTGGAGCACTGCCATCTGTCTGCTCACCTGTCCTCCATTCAAACTCAGCAGACGGGGGCGTGGTCTCCAGAAAGGCTGAATGACTGATGGTAAGAATACACAAATCCTGACCCTGGATGAATAGGTCACTATGCGCTGGGGACAGCCGCAGTTCCGTCTGTGTTGTCATGGTAATGCTTGTAGCAATATACACATGCTACACATCAGGGATATCAAACATGTTAGTTCAGGGGCCACATACAGCCCAATGTGACCTGAAGGATGGATCATTAAAATAATAACAGAATAATAGTAATGTCAATGCAAAATTTTATGTCTAACTTCTATGTTTTAGTGTGAAAAAAGTAAAATTATATTATTAAACGTTTACATCTACAAACTATCCTTTAAAAAAATCTGAAAAACATGAACAACCATGAACAAAAATTTAATTTATTAAAGGAAAAAAGCGCAATTTATACAATTTATACTATTATTTTCCTCAGCTTCTCATTTTCACATGTTCATTACAACTTACAGATTATGGTGGATCTCTAATTTCAGAAAACATTTAATAACAGGCAGAACATTGTTAAAATTGCACTTAATTCACATTTTTGTAAAAGGCTAGTCTGTAAATGTAAATATTTTTGTGTAACAGTACTTTTTTTTTTTTTTTAAACTAAACCAAATATAACAATTTGCGTTTTTTATTTGTAGTTTATTCTGATAATATTTTACTGGTCTGACCCACTTTAGATCAGATTGACCTAAAATTATTCTGACATTATTGTTTGTTCATACAGTATCTTCAGTGTAACTTTTGTATTTCACTAACTCATCCTGCAGGGCCCTGGGCTAAACGTTTGAGACCACTGCTATGCATCCATGTAATAAAATGATGTCAGTTAAAAACTTTACGTACACGACAATATAACAACAGAACACAATCCAAACAACAGGCACTTAAATGGGTAAATATTCAAAACAGGCGAACAATCCCAGACAAGTGTATGTCATGACAGTTTCATATAACAAAACGTAGTGATGTCGATACGATGGATTTCTTATCTGATCCGATACCAAGTAAAATTTAGAAATGCTGTGAGAATAAAGGCATTTTAATGTTTAAATGAAAGTGCCTTGGACTTTTTGTTCCAGTTTGCCATCCTTTTTCCAAAGAGCACCTCAAACAAACACATTTTTTTGGTTCCTAGAATTATTCCTTCCCATGTTTTTTGTAAAAATTTAGAAAAATTCAGGGAAGGACTGATTGAAAATTGTGACACAGTACACATTTACAAGATCCCAATAGTTTAGCTACTTCCCACTGTGTTCCTGATACATTACCACAAATAACTAAGGTATCAAAAGTCTTGATATTTTGATTTGTGAATCAGTTCTAGAGTGATCAGATCTGGTATCGGAGATATTGATGTATCAAGGCCAATGCGACAAACTTGGCTTCAGTAAGTTAACGCTAATCAAATCCAAGAGTACAAGTATTACTTCTCTACCACTAAATCTCACTGAAAAAGCTGAAGAAAAGCACAAATAAAGGTTGCATTATGATGCGATGATTATGAATTTTGTTTTATCTTTGCAGTTTTTCAATCATTACTTGGTTTTATATGAACAAAACTTTGACTATTAGCTAACCCATTGTTTTGTGCTACATCGAAATGATTTCAACTGGAAACAAATGGCCCAGGGCTTAAGAGGCTTTGGGTTTTCGTACTTTGGCTGGCACTTTAAAGTCAGAATTCAGAACTTATTTGTATGCAGCACATTGGACAGATCGTTTGATCTGATGGGCAAAAGCTCTGTGAAATGATTAAAGTCTGTAAACCAGTTACATCCAGCATTCCATTTATAAGAATCTCTTTCCTCTCTGAGATGGATAGAAAGCCTGTGCATTGCTCTCCCTTTCCAAGCCTCGGCATTTGTCTTCATCAAGCCCAAAGTGTCCAATAAGAACTAATGTGATTGCACACATCATAATGTTGGTGGGGGAGCTGGTGGGGCGGCAGATTTCATAGCTGTGTTTACCTCGTCTGCTCAATGACGGAGCAACCGGAATGATTCAATTACACCAATCAGATTGGATAATGATTTCGATGTGGGTTGCCTCTGCCTCGAGTTTCTTATCGCTTCCTGCCATCATCTTCCGTTCTCATCCTCCTCCTCCTCCCTACCTCCCTTCCCCTCCTTGCTTACTCGCCTGTCTACTTTTTCCACTGAGTACTGTTCGACTCAGCTCAGATATTGTGTTTGTACTTTCTCAGAGCACTCATACATGTATTATACGATACAGTCCAACATTAAACAAGTGTGTGTGTTGACCAAGTCTTAAAAACAGCCCGCTTCTATTTATACTGTTTTCCTGACACAGGGAATTTTCCCCTTTACTTTCAACTACCCCCTCCTTCTCCATGGTGTGTCTGCATCTGGCTATCAGCAGTCTGCGGCGGTGGGTGTAGTGTAGGTGCAGTCTTATTTTCTGGCTGTCATATTCACTCTGGGTTATAGGAAGGTGACAGGCCTAAGTAATTACTGATCCCCCATAGCAGATACCTCCAGCAAGCTCCAAACTACACTGCAGCAGACTGCCTTGAGGCTGGAGAGAGAAATACAGAGTCACAGGATCTAAAGGGAATGGTCTGAGACATACATTTATACATTTACATATAGGGCGGCTGTACACACACATCAACTCATGAACAATTCTATTTTTGTGTTTTATATCTGCACATAAAAAGAGGACTTTATAAGAGAGGGAAATAAAACATCTCACATATTACCAAATGTATTGTCTGCAATGTGTTTATAGCATTTCCATATACAAAAAAAAAACCAAATAAAATGCTTTCCGTGGGTGGCATTGGTTTGCTGACAGATTTTAAAAACAACCTACTTCAGACAAAAAAAAAAAAAAACACAGGGGATGTAATGTTCGCACTACTTGTAGTAATTAAGCTGCCTCATAAAGCACATCTGAAGAGACAAATATTCAATGTTATTCTATTACTGTTCAGAAGCCTCTATTGCTCTTTGTAATTTGCTAGAAATTATTGCCTTTAATTACCGTTTTGTGTATGTGTGTTACTGTTTGAATATGAGATACTTAATGCTGGGATGAGATGTGTGATTGGGATATTCTATGTGTGTTTGTGTCTTTACAGTGCTGTGTATTTAAGGTTCATGCTGGCTTTATTAAAATCCGTAAGAAAATAAACCCTCACTGGCGTTGGAGTCTAAATGGTCTGATCCTCACCACCCTCTGCTCTAGTATCTCTAACCACAATCAAGCTGTTTACCATTTCTGGTTTTTTTTTTTTCTTTCTGCGATTTTCAGTTTTATTCTGTTATACTTCCTCTGTCAGGGTTGTTTATCAGAAATTCATTCCACTTCCATTTCCTGTAGGTCTGTTTTACATCAACTAACTTCTCCTAACGTTCTCCGCTTTCCTTATTCTACTTTCTGAACATGCTTGACAGAGTTTTACCGCAATAACAGGCTTTTTTTTTTTTCGATGTTAAATGTTAACTGATGTCAACTAACCTGCTCCTTGTGTTTGGTGCTCCTTTCAGGATCATGCAGAGATTAACTCCACCATCCTACGAAGCCAAACCAACACCGCACGCGTGGAGGGCCTCCGGCCAGGTACAGTCTACGTGGTACAGGTGCGGGCACGGACTGTGGCTGGTTTTGGCAAATACAGCAGCAAGATGTGCTTCCAAACCCTCACAGATGGTAAGGATCGCCGAGCCAGGAGAAACGGCTCTCTCGGTTTCTCTCTCTCTCTCTCTCTCTCTCTCTCTTTCTCTTGTTCACACAAACATATACCTAAATTCTTTCTCACACTTTTCCCTTTATTTGTATTTGTTGCTGTATTATTATCAGTGGGTAAGAGAGGAAAGGGGGGGGGGTGTAATGTTTGATTGCACTTTATTTCTACAGCTGAATTAATTTCCTTCACTGTCAGGTTGGAGTGTGTGTGGGTGCCTTAAATATGTACAACACCAAGTGTCTTTTGTTTGTGCAACTAACTGTGCTTGATCCAAAGTGCTTAGCTAATTGTTTTTTTCACCCAGCCCTTCTGTTGCTGGAGAGCTGTCCCAGATGCATAGCTGTGATTAGTAGTTGATGAGATTAATTTTTTGTCATTGGAGGGGATTGTTGCAGAGGGAAGGGGCTGAACAGGGGCTGGAACACCTGCTACACTGGCAAGGTTGTGGAACTATGTTTATAAGTATAAGCGCAAGGAGTTGACTGCATTTATATGGGATATTTTCTACCTTACTGGTAATCAAAACGTTTTACAGCACTCGCTCTCTCACACCAGTGGAAGTTCTGCCATTACAGCATCTTGCCCAAAGATGTAATAACAGGGATTGAACCACCGATATTGCGGCTTGTGGATGACCGGTCCGACCTCCACGGCCACAGTCATCCCACTGTCGTTCAGTTTGTAGGACTTGTATACTGTATTACCTGTCCATATGGTACGTCATTACCTGTACCGCAGCTATGTGACCTCTCCTGTTTCTCTGCCTGTCTGTCTGTCAGTAGGGTTACACAAAAACTACAACACTGATTCACATGACACTTGTTAGAAACATTGGGCATAGCTTGACAATTAACCTCTTAAATTCCATCAACTGGAATTGTTGTTACTTCTTTAACACTAATGTTGACACTATAATTAACTAGTGGCTCACACATAGGTCACATGTTGGGTTATTTTTTGTGCTTATGACAAGCTTCATACATGTCCTCAAGTTTTCTTTGCAATAAAAGCATCAGAAAATGTATTTTTTGGTCATTCTTTTGCAAATTTGTTTTCAGGAAGACCTTAGCCTTCAATATCTGGTCAATAAATATCATTATTATAAATAATAAATACTTAACAGTGTGTTTTAGTAAAATAAAAAAAAAAAAAAAAGGAAAGTACAACTCAAAGTGTTTAGCATATATATTATCAGAAACAACTGTAAATGTTCATAATGAAACATTTTGAGATTGTAAAATAAACTTTCAACTATTGTACATTTGTTTAAACCTGCTTTTTGGTCTTTAACATTCAATATCCATATTATGGCTTCGGAAGTGTTTGAAACAGATCCTTTCTACTTGTAATTGAGTTCCACCTTGCTGTTGTGAAGTGTTATATAGTGTTGAAAAGCTCCGGATCTCAGCTTTCTAATGCTATTGTAATTTTGTGGATTGTGCAAACAGATGAGGAGTTACAGAAATCTGAATGCTATGAAGTGCAAAATGCAGCACTGGAGAGCCTGCAGTTGTTAAAGCTGTAGCTTTCATTATCATTTTTTCCATCAAATCTGTAAAACCCGTCATATCCTAAGTACCATGAATCCATAAGTCTTTCTGTGATTACATACCTGAATCTCTTCCCTCACATTGAATATTTTTAAAGTTTACTCCACCATAAACAAGTCTGCATGCTTACAAACATAGCTGTAGGTCACTCAGGCATTTCTGGAAATTTGACGTTGCGTTGCATTGTGGGTAGCATAGCTCCACGCAACTACAGTAGCAGCAACAAAAATGTTGACTAACTGAAAGCCAGCGGGTTCTGTCTGTGTGGAACTACGCTTCCCACAGTGCAACACCATGACAAATTTCTGGAAATGCCTGAGTGACCAACCAGCTCTGTTTGGAAACACGCAGATTTGTTTGCAGTAGAGTAAACTTCAGAATTGTTCACCGTGAGGGAAGAGATTTAGGTGCATAATCACAGAAAGACTTACGGATTCGTGATACTTAAGGTTCAACTCGATTTTACAGATTTAATGAAAAATTGGTGATCAAAGTCATACGCAGTTTTCAAGGATTAATAACATTAAGTGATGAAAAGGGGAGTGGATTGTTAGCCCGAGTTGGAGAAAGTGATCTATTCTAGTTCATTCCAGCTTTGAAAAGTAGTCAAACCAAAACATAAACACACCATGATGCTTTCAGTGCTCCCCTGTAGATATCTAACATTTACAAGACAAAATGCTGCTCTACTGTTTCTAGCTGGAAGTAAAGTCTGCCCTAGTCTTTTAGCTGTAATGTATCAAACACAGAAGTGACGTTTTGGAGTTGTATTGTCTTAATGTAGATGATAACAATGAATGAGGCAGTGAGTGGAAGATGGGAAGGATAATAATGATGATGAAGGTGACTGTTAAACTGTACAGAGCAGATGTAGTGGCTCAGTCACGGCCTCTTTGCTCTCCCTCATGGCTGCAAATCACTCTTCCCTTAAACACATACACAGACATATGTACGTGCACACACCCTTCATGTTCTCCCACACAATCGGTGTTTATAGTTCATCTGTTGGCGCTCTGCCATGGCACGGCACTCATCAAGGCAATTATCAGCAAATACAAGAGAACTGTCGGCAATCCCACCCACACCCACCGCACAAGGGTCTCCTGTCCCCTCTGTCAAGACACTTTTCTGTCTCGTAGACAACGCCTCCTCACACCGTATAACCGCCGATTTCACTCTGAGGCTCCACTCAAAATATATATGTCCTTTGTCTTCCTGTCAGCACATTTTCATACACCTCCACAAGGTGTCCTGAATCCTTCACACACACAAACCCGCGTACAGAGACGGCGCAGACATGACTGACAGGTGTGATGAGTAAAAGGTGATCGGTACATCAGTAAGGTGACTGACTCACCGCGCTCCGATTCTGTAATAGGCCGAAGCCTTGAAAACTAACTGATTGCAATAGGGGGACTATTTGCCAGCGTAACAGGTAACTGTGTGATTTCTGGCTGCCAGGGAAAATCACCATTTTCATATGGGTGAAGGGGAGATTTATCTGGACCTCTCACAACTAATACATATTAAAAGAGAACAGGAAGACAGCATGGAAGCGAAAGTAACTGGAACATCATTCACACTGTTTGGTTGAAATGTACTTGATAAATGTGCAAGTTAAAAGAGAGAGCAATTCCTGTCACATTGAGTTTCCTCATATATCCCAGCTCTCGCGCTGCT
The DNA here is from genome assembly GCA_029814645.1 of Fowleria isostigma. Lineage (NCBI taxonomy): Eukaryota > Metazoa > Chordata > Actinopteri > Kurtiformes > Apogonidae > Fowleria > Fowleria isostigma. The sequence continues at coordinate 16,654,524 of JAPTGZ010000010.1, read as the reverse complement.
CCGAAGATGCATTAGTTCTCCTTTTATCACTTTAATCCAATAGGCCCATTCTACACGGGGGATTGGATTTAGAAGCTGCTGATTTGCCTGCAGCATGCTAAATCATACATTGCTTTAACTACAGTGTTTGCTGGTGCCAAAGTTACAGGAAGCCATTCACATAAAAAAAGATAACCGAGGAAACTACTCTGAAGCGTTTTTTGGCAGACATTTAGGCTGTCCTCTGAACAACCACTAGCCTGTGCGGGTACGAACATAAAACATGTTTGGGATGTACGGTATGTGTGATTGGCAGCAGATGGCTTTCTTTTCAACACCTCAGAACCAGCATTCCTAGGTGCACTTTCTTGTCCGCTCATCCTGACAGATATGGCAACAGAGAAGGCGGAGAGGCCCCCCTCACTCTTCCTCACCATCAGTTTTATGCTTCTCCCCGTCTCTCCCCTGGTTTATCAAACAGAGCCTGTCAGTCATTGTTGCTAAATCTCACCGGATTTCAGACAGCACCTCTCAGCAGAGAGATCTATATGTTTTCTTTATCCGTCAGTACACTCGGTCTAACCATTCTGCTCTGCCAGTTCTTCTGCCTATCTGTCTTCCAATCACCTCCCAAACACACATTCACATAAACACTAGCAAATAAACCCCACCTATGTCTGTGCTCATTTTCTATATGTTTTCTTTCTATGACAGATGACTTCAAGTCCGAGCTGAGGGAACAGCTTCCTCTGATTGCGGGTTCAGCGGCAGCCGGAGTGGTCTTCATTGTTTCCCTTGTTGCTATTTCCATTGTGTGCAGCAGGTAACCGTGCAATCCTTTGTTGCAACAAATAAACTTGATAAAAGAAAAGTAAAATCCTTTAAGCTTTCAAACTATTTCTTATCATAAAAAAGAAAATAACAACAAATTTATCTTTGTAATTGCAGTGTAGATTGTGCTTGGAAATATTTCTGTGTACACTTGTATTGACAATCACATAACTCTAACCTTTCCACTGTGGTAGTCCGGAACATTCTTCGACAGTAGATGAAAATCTGCTTTATTTTGTTAACATAAGAAGCATATTTTGTTATTAGAATTTGTCAATATGTGTCCGGTTTGTTTTGTATCCTCTTGGTTTGATAACAGAATAGAATAGGCTTTATCGTCATTACACCAGTTTTGCAACAGAACCGCAGGTGGTCTCTGCCAGCGACAGCGCATTTACATCTCAGTATCAATACAGTAAGATAGAGACATGTCTTTAAAAAAGTGAAGAGCTCTATTCCAAAACATTATAAATCCATTTGATACTTTTCAGGAAAATTAAATTTTTTACTCAGACCCACAATTTTTAATAATATTTAGTTTATCTTGTTAAAATGGTTTATCGGCTCAGTCTAAACATGTGGAACAATGATTGTTGAATTAAACAACAATATTGTTTATAAATTCAGTTCTTTTTTCAAAACACTATAAATCCATCCTTTTTTGGTTAAAAAAAATGGATGGTTGTCTGTCTTTAAAAAAAAAACAAAAAAAAAAACATGCAACATATAACATCAGGGACTCATACTAGAAATGAATATAAATCAAATAAATGTAAATGCATAACATAAATAAATAAATAACACAAATGAATAACAGCCAAATAAAATAAAATAGTAACATAAACTAAATAGTAAAATGAAATATATATGTTTAATTTCATATTTCAATATAGTTCACCATAAAAATTTTAAAATAATACACATACAAATACCACTAATTAAATAAAAATTCACCAATGTAAACAATACATTTAAATCATTTAGTAACACATTCAGGTTAATTGTCATTTAGTGCCAAACCAGTAAAAAGTAATGGTAGTAATGATAACGCTATCCGAATTCTGATTGGTCCAGAGGACATATTGCATTTAGGCTAAAAAGAGTTACGGCGCTTAAAATGGTTTGGAATGGAACTGCATCTGTCAGTACATTTTAAACAAGGATATATAGTGACTTGGCATGAAACATTGATAGAGCAGAGATAGGGTCAGTACACATAAAAATGGCATGACCAACTTTTTTTTTTTTTTTTTAATTTGGCATATATTGCGTTTTGGAAAAGAGCTCTTCAATTATAAAATATAAAATGTGCAATCAAAAAATATGTTCAAAATGGAGATATACTGTATTAAAGGCTAAGATTTAAAAAATGTAAAGTTGTATAAAATGTGCAAATATGGTCATAGTAGTGTAAACAATGTGAACATTTGTGACCATGTTTCAGCGTATTCAGTGCAAATAGTGCAATACCATCAGTATAAACAATGTAACATACATGAATCAGAGTAAGCAGTGCAAATATAACAGGGTAAAATGGGAAACATGGGTGTATCAGCGTAAACGGTGCAATTGTAGAACGTACATGCACCAGTGTAAACGGGGCAAAAGTAACAGGTAAATGAGTTTAACACACACGTGGCAGACATGAGGCACACGTTCAGAGGTTGATAAGTTGACAAGTCCTCGTATGTCATTGCAACTCGCGTTTTTGCTCTCGACATGCGTGTGATCCCCTCAAAAAAGTCGAATTTGGTCATAACAACCGATTTGATGGGAAAGGAAGTTGAGAAGTTGAAATCGCAAAGTGAAAAGAAATGAAATAGCATTTTCGATTCCAGACAACTTAACGACTGCCTCTGTCCTGTTCACTTACTTAAGTCAAGTCAATTTAATTTTCCAGCATTTTGTCACATTGTCACATTCCTATCTCACTCCTTTAGATATATGAAAGTCAAATTTTCTGCAGTGCTGTGTGCAACTATGAGCATGTAAGTGTTCATCAAATAGGCCAGGCTCTTTTGATGCTGAGGCAGAGGAGACAGATGAAAAGCAGAGAGATCCTATCAAAGTGTAATTAAAAATCAGCTCATTTTCATAAACTTCATTTGCCACTGCTAACCCTCCACAACTGATTCAATTTCAGCCACGTCATTTTCAAGCCATACAGAGAACATGAACAGTAATAAGTCCCCGTTTACACTTCCTTTCATCCTGTCATGTCTCTCTCTGTCTCTGCTGCTCTTATTTTTGTCCCCATGTTCATTGCTCCCTCAGGAAAAGGGCGTACACCAAGGAGGCAGTGTACAGTGACAAGTTACAGCATTACAGCACAGGAAGAGGTGAGTCTCCCCCAATATTTACTCCTTCATCAAGTCCTTATATGCTTGTTTGAAGGTTAGCAGGAAGCCAAACTTGAAAGTTAGACCCCTATTGCGTTTTATTTTCTTTTCTATAGTAATTTTGGATTCTAAAAAGCCCCTAAATCACTGATTCCCACTTTTTTGGCTTGTGACCCCATTTTAACGTCACATATTTTTGCTAATCCCAGGCATTCAAAACAGAGACTTTTTTTTTTTTTAATAAAATTATATTGTTTTTTATCATAACCGTAATAGTTTGCTACACTGTGTTGCAAATAAATGTAATTTTAGATGAAATTTTGTGGCGATTACTGCACAAAGTGAGGATTTAATTTTCCTTGGTCAGGATATGTACCATCAGTGGGGCTTTTATTTACAAAGATGAACATTAACATTGAACAAACAATTTATTTGAGTTTAGTTTAGTTTGAGCTCATGTACTCCATGTACGGCACAAAATACATATACACATACAATATTCAATACTCAGTACTGTTCATATACATCTCATAATGTGTACACAGATATAAATGTAAAGTTTGCTATAAACATCATATACACAGAAATTTACGTGAGCAAATATACATAGAGAAATATACACAGAGAATATACATATAGTTACACATAGAGGAATCTACATAGGGAATATACATATTTAATTATACATAGAGCCTCATACATCAACATCAATCCAGATATGTCCTCTCAGATATTATATCTTATATCTTGCATTTTATTTGAACTTGATTTTCATTAGGAAAAGTATGTGGTGTTTTAATTATAATTAAATATATATTGAATCATTAGAATATATATTTTTATTAGTATATTTTTTTTTACTATTTTTTTAATTACTAGAAATTTCAGGTGACCTCATTTGAATTCCAGGTGACCCTACATGGGGTCCTGACCCCAAGGTTGAAAAACACTGCCCTAAAACATATGTTGCATTGAGGATAGGTTCCATTTATTTCCTCGCTGGCCATATATATATATATATTCCATTCTATGTGTTATATACTTTAATACCAAGGACTGTAAAAGAGAAATTACCCCAGGTATCTGCTGTCACTAGAAATAAATGACATTTTTGTTCAGTGACACTGACTGACAGTCATCTCTGTGGGCTGTGTGATAGCCATGATTGAGTCATGTTTTAAGCACTCCCCTGACTCTAGCTGATGACGAAAAGGAGCCTGAAGCGACACACATACAGTCACACCACTAACACGCACACACACACACACACACACACACTAAAGGGTGTATATGAGTTTTGTACCTCAAACGAAAGCCCTATGTACTGCAGACCTAGCAGTCTGAAAAGGGGCTTACTCGAGGGGATAGAGTTTTGTTGAGCCTGACACAGCAAAGCGCTTCAACACAGTTACTTTGTGTCACAGCTACAGCAGTGTCAGCCTGGGGCTCATTAAAACTGCTGTGGGCAGAGGAGTCACTCCTGTCTCTGGCTACCTATAGGATAACCAAATGCAATTAACACAAGAGGGGAAAACAAACAAAAGATGAGAGACGCCCGTGGCCCTAATCATCCAAGACGTAATTTGGAGTGGAAATGAAATAAAACGTAGATAAGGGATCCCATTCATAGGTTTATTCCTTCAACCTTCAAACTCACAAAGTAATCCCCCGGCCCACAATGCATTGTTTTCTTCTGTTGTCTGGAGATTTGACTGACAGTGTTGTAATTACAGTATTCAGTGCAACAATAAAATCGTGCCACTCAGCCAATTGTTTTGGGTGAAACTCCAAAAATGTGTGCCAGCGTTCACCCAGCTGCCGACTTCTCCAGCTGTTGCCACACATGTCAGGTGACGGGTGTCCCCATCTGTAGCCCACCTAATGTGACAGGAGTCAAGAGGGATACTATTCACACTGTAAAGTCAGGTTTTTTTTTGGTTTTTTTTTTACAGCTGAATGGTCATGGTTATGAAAATCAGACCTTTAACATTACACCGAACACAGGAGGAGATGTCATGACAAGCACATTGGAAGACACGCATGAGCACACACATCATTCCCACAGATGAGTAAAGTGCTACTCAGTGTGGCCTGATGGGAAAAACATGACCTCAAAGTCATATTTTTTTTTTTCCTTTAATTTTAATTGTCCACATCATGGCATTATCAAGTAGTACCTTGTAGTGTCCGTTCCCTTTTACTGTTTTCCATACACTCACAGCCTTCCAATATCAGTTCATTAAAAATACATTTCTAAGTATAACCTATTTCCTGTATGGCCATCTGCCTGTGAATTTAAGTAGGTTATTATATCACCAGTGCCATAACCCTGTTTGCTGTTGCTTGCACTTTAGCATCATAACCCATAAAGACCCATACATCCACTGGGGACCAAAATGATTTACTAATGGAAAAAATTAAATCAGTGTTGATCTACTAATTCTATCAATACATGTAAATAATTGGTGTAAAACACGATTTTTCCTCTTTTCATGGTTATCTGATATGACCCATTTGGATGTTCAGAGGCTCCATAGTGAACTCGGAAACACAATCATCTTCTACAACATTGATTCACCAGTAAAACCCATTAAGTTTGATTAATAAGAGTGGATGGAATTACTTCTTTTATGTTTAGTTAATGATATGTTTTTAATGGAAAAAAACACTTTTTTTTCAGTTTTCTCTGTTTCTGATATAATAACCCTCAAGTTTAACTCGAGCTTTGATAAAAATCTACATGATCAGTAAATTAAACATGAGAAAATATCTGTTATATTCGATATCTTTTTGCTTACGAATGCAGAATAATTAACATAATATTTGAATAAATGACAATAAATCACTGAGGAAAAATTAAAAATAGATTAAAAAAACATTTGGGAACTGCCACAAAAATAGATCTGGGTTTTTATGGGTTAATGAAGCCCATTTTATGTATCTTATTGTTAGATACAAAACTGGTTTATCTTTCATCCAATTCCATACATCTGAATTCAGTATGTATGAGATGAGTATAGGCTTAAAAGACAACCACCTGCATGTTGTTGTTGTTGTTGTTAGGCTTTTCCTTGTCCTCCATCATTATAGATCAAACTCATTTTGTGTTGATTAAAATGATATCTTTCATAAAGTGAAGAATGCCTGGAGGCACCAAATGTCTACAAACTAAAACATATGTTATTATCAGTAGCAATGTGACTGTTATTCTTTGATTGTTTTTTTGTCCTATCTGTATTAATAAGGTACTCTAACAACTGTTTTTCTGACCTCAAAGCACAGATGATTAGTTTGTACTTAAAACAAATTCAACTCTTTCTCCCTCCAGAATAGATGAATGTACATATTTGACTGACATGAAAATGGATGCATTCGCCGTAGCCGTACACTGCTTACATAATTCGTTGAAGCGAATAATCACACAAGTAAGAGTCTATGAAAAGCTATGTCTTTGGACTACACAAATAAACTTCACTTGACATAATCTAGGTATATACGCTGAGAAACTTGAAATAAAAAATAATAATAATAAATTACGCATACTGTCACGCTAAAGGAATTACACAAAATTATGTTTGTGCTTTGTGAAAGACTTTGGAAAGAGTTCCTTTAACTTTAAAAGAGAAGTATTTATCAAGCAACTGGATTACTCTCACTATTTGTCTTTAAGCCAAATGGTAAATTTAGTATAGTGGAACCAGTAATTTGATTGTGCTCATTGCCAGTAATAGATTAATGTAAGCATTACTGCCGTGTGGTTGATTTGTGGATACATTAGGGCCATTCAGTAAATGAGCAGGGCAGACTAATAGCTGGGTAAAGGCTGGACACTGGTGAAAATAACATGGTTAAGTGCTATGTAGTAAAATGTAATTTATAATGCCGGTCAACTAAGCACTATTAAACATCTAAAAACATGTGTCACACCTACCGGCTAAAGATTTATAGATTTAAAACAATTAAATACAAGTGTTTGTCTATTTTCCCATCTACGCTTTATATGCAACAATCTAATTGAAAAAGGTATGAAATTATAATATGTGTTATGTGCCTGTGGTCTAATACTGCAGCCTGCTCTCTCAAGAGGGATGTTGTTTTATATTTTGGTAAAAATAGAACTGATGTTTGGATTCATTTGCTTCATACACTCAAGTTGAAAAAGGTATTAAATATTAAAGCAGAAATCTATTTTTTATCCATTGGCCATAAAAAGATGAGTCCAGTTAACCAGGGCTGTTCCAGAGGGAGGGGCAGAGATAAACTGTTTGCATTTTAAAATATACATGAAAGTGGAAATCTTGACTGTAGATTAGAAAGTAATGGATTCACCTAAGAGTGTGTGGGTGTGGGAGCATGCGTGCCAGAGGTTTTTTTTTTCCGTCTTCCCGTGTTTGTTGTATGCGTTCCCTGCTGAGATTTTGAGTTCCTCCAAGTGGTGCTGCTGAGCGAACAGCTTGGCGACACTTGTAAATAGAACATCTTTATAGAATGCAAAGCTGTAAACCCTCTGATGGATTAACTGGAATCCAATCTGTATGGAATCGCTAATGAGCAATTACAGTCACACAGACAGGGTTCAAGGCAATTAGTGTGGTAACTAGAATCAGCTTTTCGTCAAGAGCGAGGTGAGGCACCTTGATCCCTCCAAGACCAGACCTCATCCTCATCCCGTCTCCCGAGACTCCCTCCCCTCTCACCGAGTTGCTTATGCAAATAAGAACGCTCAAATTGACTTGATGGAGATGGGTTTATTCCAATCATGGCTGCCAAGGTTCCGACTAAATAGATCTGCGATAGGGGGCTGCTTTTGACTATCGCTGTTTGACGTGGGTTTACTTGTTACGTCAGTTTGTTTTGAATGCGGCCGCAAGTGTTTTTTTTTTTGGTTTTCCTCCTTACGTGGCTTGTCGTTGCAGAAAATCTGTCCTTTGTTTGCAAACATTACCGGTCTTTGAACTGAGCTCACCTATTGCAGAACTGCAGAACGGCATAAAGAGCTAGTTGATAGCACAGCGGTTTTATCTCTTCATGAGCTTCTATAGGGAAAGGCTGTGGGGAAATTGGTTCTATCACTATCAAAGAACAGAGACTGCTAGGGTAAGGGATAAAGGGTGAAAAAAAATGCCTACACTTACTCTTTCTATGTACCCCTATCCCTTCTTCTATCCTTCTCAGTTTCTTTCTCCCTCTTTTTTTCTTGGATGCTTCTACTATCCAAATTCTACTACTACTATTACTCTAATCTCGCACATACAGTTTTATTTGTGCAATATGCATTAACTCTTTCTGCTTTGGATGTCTATGAGGAACAACCCATATATATGTCACTAGTTCTACCCATAGAACATTTTGTTTTTCCGGTGGCTACAATTGTCACTACTTTGTCAAACTTTGGAAAATCAGGGAACATTTATTCTTATGATTTGTTGTTTTTTTTTATTTTCTGAAAAAATAAAATAAAACAAAATTCAAAAAATAATTTAATAAAAATAAAGAAAGAAATATAGAAAAAATTATAAAATAAAATAAATAAAAATTACATTTAAAAAATAAAAATAAAGAAAATGTATTTAATCCTATTGGCTGGGCTAGTATGGGTTGTGGTCAGCTTCTGTTACATTTGAAAAAACAGAACCTGCTCTAATGGTTGTCAAATCACATCTGTAGTGATATAACGGAGATGTCAAAACTGGGTGGGGGGGTGTCATCAAATGTCATCTTTATGGGGGAAGAATATTTATTTATATACTGTAGAGCTCTTTTCTGTCTGTGATGAAGCCCACAGCCAGTGGAGCTGTCATTATTTACCACTGCTAAGAGCATGTAGTGACTGGAAGTAATACCACGTCACCCTGTGATTTAAACTGCAACTTGAAGGGTAATTGCATTCATTAACTATTAACTCTTTCCCCCTTGGAGGCCTGCGAGGAACAACCCTTATGTATGTTACTAGTTCTATCCATCAAACATTTGGTTTTTCCAATGTGTTGTTTCTTTTTCCGGTGGCTACAATTGTCACTACTTTGGTAAACTTTGGGAAAAAAAACTGTGAAAATTTATCATTGTATATTTTTTTAAATTTATTTTTTTTGGTTTTTTTTATAAAAAAGAAAAACATAAAACAAAATAAAAACAGTTAAATTAAAGACAATTTAAAAGAAATTAAAATAAAAATAAATAATTAATAAAATAACATAAAAAATTAAACAAAAAAAAATACAAAATAAAGAAAAGAGGAAAGAAATAAAGAAAAAGAAAAAAAATGTATTATTTAATCCTATTGGCTGTCCTAGTATGGGTGTTGTTCACCTCCACCTATCACAGCATCTGTTACATTTGAAAAAACAGAACCTGTTCTAATGGTCGTCAAGTCACATCTTTA
>JAPTGZ010000010.1:16538832-16552362 GCA_029814645.1 Fowleria isostigma | reverse complement strand
TAGAATAGAATAGAATAGAATAGAATAGAATAGAATAGAATAGAATAGAATATATACAGTAAGAGCAAAATATAAATGCAAATAAATAAGGGTAATTTATCTGTACATAAGCAATTAAAAAATCAATTATGACAATCTTACACAGAGAAACAATGAAAGAATTTTATTTATTTTATTTTATTTTATTTTATTTTAACTAATTGGTTTATTTGACAGGGACCATGCCTATCCATAAACATTGCTGTACAAAAAACACACCCATGTCAATATGGCAGAATTAATCAAAATAAACTACCTTTCATCTGCAGTCCCTAGGCAGGTGACAGAACAAGACATTAAAACAGCCAACATTGATATATCACTCATTCACTATCAATTAAAAAAATGAAAATATGCATAATGATGACATAGACATCATCAAAACAAACAGTTAAGCAAAAACAAAAAAAAAAACAAATAGATAATTGACATGTCCAAACCCTGTTCCAGGATGATGGGTGCATCAGGGTGAGAGGAGAGGCAGATGAAGTGATTACCCATCATGCTTAGTGTGTACAGTACAAGCTTACTGGGGCAGTGTTATGATATGAGGATGGTCCAGTTGGTCAGGTGGATTAGTCGCCACAGACTCCAGACCTGAACCGTTTGAGAATCTTTGGGATGTACCGAGGAAGACTCTCGCTTTGATCCAACTCTTCATCATCAATACATGATCAAATGAATGCCGCTTTGTGCAGAAATACATGTTGTGACATCGTATTAACTCAATGAAACAATGCAACAGAGAATGCATATTGTAATTAAAGCTAAAGGCAGTCCAAATATTAGAGTGCGTGTAAAGATATTCTATATGTATGTTAGTAAGAGCAGATTAATTTGAGATTTTACTCACATGCTGCCTCTGGAAAAGTGATTATTGTAAATAGCACTCCTGAAAAGGCAGTATTATATTTTCAAAACTCTATTATTCATTATGTGTCAGATGGAAAAGGCAGTGATGCCAAAGGCTTATTGGGCTCCCTCTGTGCTTGTGTGCAGTCACTGTTTAGCAATATGAGGATGTTCTAACTGCGGTGCCTTCACAACTGCTCAGCGCACATTATCTGTTCATATTTGAAACATTTCTCCGTTTATGGCCTCATTCCTCAGCCGAAAACATAATGCTGCTAAAACTCTTGGCTGAGAGCAGAGATGAAGTATCCCCCATGTGAGTAATTTGTTTAGGCTGTCAACATGGCATTTGTTTCCATTTCAGTCTGTTTCCACACCTTTAAATGTGAACAGTGGGAGAGTCACAATAAAAAGTCAATCAGATATAAAATCAGATCACGGTTAACATTTGGGCACACTTCGTCTACTCCTGCTGTCGCTATGGAAACCTGTGCAGGTAAACTGATGACATCCACGTGGCTAAGGGGGAGCACTGTGAATGACGGTTAGAAACGCGTAGACGAGACAATACTTTGATCATCAGCTTTGGTCAAAAGAGACAATGATGAAAGGATGTTTGAACTCTGGTAAAATAATGCAAAATGTGGCAGTCATGCATACACACGTAAGAAGCTGCCTCATAGTCAGGAGCCAATGATTTGGTCTTAATGCAAGGTTTTCAGCACATTGTGGTATTTTAGTGGGGTATACCAGTGGGGACTTGTGTTATAGAATAATGCGTTATGTATACTGTCACATAATGTTTTGCAACCAAGGTTTTGATGTATATTACTCCATGAATATACATATATATATCTATATATAGATATTTATTGTATGATTATTTTACCTATGTGTATTTTGTAATGATACTTCTTTGTGTATATTCCTTATGTAGATTCTACATGCATAGTTTTTGTGTATTTCTTCATAAATACTCTCCCTGTAAAATTTCCTTATGTATAGTTTTATATGCACATTCTCCATGTCTATTTTTTTTTTTATACATATAGTTCCATATACACTGTTCTGGATATAGTTATATATTATATTATAGTTATATAATATAATATTATTATATTATAGTTATGTAGTATAGATATAGTTCTGGATTTATAATTCTATATGTAGATTCTTTATGTATAATTCTGGTTGTGTATAATTTGTGCATATGGCGTTTTCATTTTTTTCTTTTTTTTTTATCAATTTTTCTATGTATATCTGTGTACACATGTATGTAATGTATATGAACAGTATTGAATTTTGTACATGTGTATGTAATCACCACTGTACATGAAGTGCATAAGGTCGAAATAAAAACTAATAAACTAAAGTAAACTAACATTATCCCCTTATTTTTGTTATTATTTCATCTCATGAAGCTCAAAGAGACAAAGCTCAAGCTCAGTGGCTATTTTATAAGATTCTAGCCACAAAAAATATTTCTTCAAATATAAGTTCAAATCACAAATGCCAGACTTGCTCAGGGACAGCATCCTCATGAGTACTTCCCTCCCTGACTGCACTTTTACCCTTGTCACTTACCTTCTCCTCCCAATTTATATGTAAATTTTCTCCTCCTTAAACAATAGTATATGCACACTCCTTTTAGTGGCAAAAACCCAAAAACCTACAATAAATGGCCTGAGCCCTTGCATGGAAAGCAGCCTTATGAATCATTGCAATTTAGGGCTTTTACTGTGGCCTTGTAAAAAAAAACCCCACAAAACACTATAATGACACTTAAGGGTGTGTACGTTCTACCATCTGCATCAGTTTGTGACTAAAAATATCTCATTGTGCATGTTGTAACAAACAAAGTTGCAATGAGAAACAAATAGGAACAACTTCTCCCCAGGAAAGTGATTTTTGCTGAGTTGGCGGTATCGGAAAGCGTACTGAAAATCAGGTATCAGGTAAATCAGGTTTATCTTCAGTGTACAAACCACACTTTGTGCAAGTATGTCAGTTTGCAGAGAAACACACACTCACACACACACACACACACACACACACACACACACACACACACACACACACACACAGTGCATCCACAGTGAATTGGCAGTTCCAGGAATTCCATTATTTTTTCCTCCAAGGAGTACTCTACCTTAATGATCATTTATTGATACATTCATTAAACATTTATCCACATTAACTAATTGCCATTTGCTGGCTTTTAATGATTAATGGCCTCCAAATTACTGTGGATTTCTTTGTTTGACCACACAGTATAGCAGTCAGTGTTAACAGCACCTGCTAAATGTTCCTTCCATAATGAGCAACAAATGGCTTCAAATGTGGTCCTTAACCCATTTTGTTTCATTCCCACTCTGAGCACAACAGTGTGAAAACTGGAGATCTAATAGCTCTGCTGAAAAAAAAACAAAAAAAAAAAAATTATATTTGTGAGATCTCGCCATTCTAAACTTGAGAGCTTTGAGAAACAACATAAGACAGTCTAACGACTTGCAAGTGTTATTTGATACCCTACTGCTGTGAAGCGAATGGCCACACATTATCATGACTTCAGCTCAAACTTCAGTGTTTACTGACAGATGGTGGCCAAAAAGTTCAACATTAAACATTTATATTTCATAAGAATAAGCTCAGATAGTAAATTACAGTGTATAAAAGCTGCGACTATGGCTATGGGTTTATATTCAATTTCAATTCAGTTCAACTTTATTTATATTACATTTCATAGTACTGTAGACTCAATGTACTTTACACGAGATAAAAACAAACAGTAAAAGCAATAAAAACTTGGACAACCACCCCCACGCACATGCACAAGCACAGAATACACATATACAACATATCCAAAAGTGCAAAAATAGACTGTAATCTAAGAGTTGAAGGCACGAGAGAAAAGCAGTGTTTTCAGAGCACTCATAAAAAAAGCTCAACGTGTCTCCAGCTCTCAGGTCAGCTGGCAGCTTGTTCCAGAGGACAGCGCTGTAATAACTAAAAGCTCCTTCACCAGATTTACCTCCAACTTTAGGTACATTTAGGAGGCCCATACCTGAAGCTCTGAATGATCTGACTGGCTTATAGCCTGTGAGCTGATCAGAGAGGTATTGAGGTGTCATACAATTCAAAGATTTATAAACAAGAAGCAGAACTTTGTAGTCCAGTCTGTATTGGACTGGAAGCCAATGAAGATTTTTTAGAATTGATGCGACATGTTCCATTTTCTTTGTTCTTGTTAATACTCAAGCTGCACTCTTTTGGATGAGTTTGTAGTTGTTTAAATCTTTCCCCCATAAAGACGACATTTGACGACCCCCCTCCCCATATCTTTAATGATGAGTTTTGACACCTCTTATATATCATTAAAGACGTGATTTGACGACCATTAGAACAGGATCTGTTTATCAAATGTAAAAGATGCTGTGATAGGTGGAGGTGACCACAACCTATACTAGGCCAACCAAAAGGATTAAATTATAACATTTCTCTCTTTCTTTCTATTGATTTTACTTTGTTTAATTCTTTTAATAGTTAATTATTTGCATTTTTTTAAATTTTCAACAAAGAAAAAAAACAAAACAAAACATTTTCACAGTTTTTTTTCCCAAAGTTTGTCAAGGTAGCGATGATTACAACACTGGAAAAAGAAACAACACACCAGAAAGACATTATGTTCCATGGGTAGCCCTAGTAACATACAGTATTAATGGGTTGTTGCTAGTTGTCATCCAAGGGGGAAAGAGTTAATGATCTTTTTAGGGAGTCCAGTATAGAGGGCGTTACAGTCATCAAGTCTGCTGGATTTAAATGCATGAACCAGTATTTCAGAATCAGATTGAGACATGAATGACCTGAGTTTAGAAAGGATTTTTAGGTGGTAAAAGGCTGTTTTGGTGATGGAGGTTATGTGATTTTTGAAGTTTAGCTTATTATCAATGATAACACTGGGATTTCTGACATGTTCACTGGGCTTAAACGAAAGGAAAGATGAAATAGATAGAGTTCTTGTCTCAGTTTTTGAGGACCTACAATCAGTATTTCTGTTTTGTCTTTGTTGAGTTGAAGAATGTTCTGGGACATCCAGTGGTTTATTTCATTGATGCAATTGACCAGATTATTAATAGGAGTGAGATTATCAGGAGACAATGAGACATATAGTTGTGTGTCATCAGCATATGAATGTAAGATACATTGTGTGTGTGTGTGTATGTTTATAGTCTTTGTTTATGTCATTGCATCACCTTGACCACAACCATCCATCTTAAATATATATTCACACAATGTTACACAATTTAAAGCCTAATTTACACTTGTAGAAAATCTGAGTAATTGGCTGAAGAGCAGGGAATGTTGTGGTCTGGATGCGCTATGAAGCGTTAAACGATGTTGAGAGGCTCTGCTGTGGCGATGAGCTAATACAATTTATTTCCTGTGCCTCTGCTGCTTTGCCATGCTGGATTAGTTTTCTGCTTTCACTGCTCTGCCTCTATCCATCTGAAAGGGGGCAAGCCACCGAGCACCAACAGAAACGCAGAGACCTGTGTTGAGCTGGGCTCAGCACTCTGTCATCTTACGTTGTACATGCACATGCAGGGGCACGCGCGCACACATACAAATCTCTGCTGTGTATGTGGTGACTGGTTTGCCAAACGCTCCATTGCTCAAGCACATAGAGGGATTAATCTGTTGGCAGCTGGCCCTCTAGATTTCAGTTCATGGCGCTCACCTCCCATACCCTTCCTTCAATACAAAAAAAAAAAAAAAAACACATCCTCAGCATCATCTCATCTACATTTGCCTCTTTGTCAGCATTCATTCCTGAAGGCAGACAATGAATTGCACCGTTCACATGAAGAAAGAGGCAAATGGAGAATGCAGGCTGAGACTTCAACAGCAGCACAGCAGAGACAGACTTAGCAGAGGAGAAATCCGAAGCGTGTGAAAAGGGAAGAGAGCGGGGACAACGATGCAATGATGACTAAAGAAAAAAATAAATGAGAAATCAGAAGGAGGTGAAGACATTCAGAGGCATAGCTCAGAGATGAAATGGGGCCTCTGTGAATGTAGACTTTGGTGGGTGTGAGACAGAACCGTGGTGTGCAGGTCAAACCTATTTACCTCTCCGCGCCACCAGAAGAGACTGTTGTGGCAGCGATGGCAGGGGGGCACCTCTGCAATCCCAAATCCTATACTCACCTTTAAAGTCAACAGCTGAGCTGGGAAACTCAAGAACAACTTCTGCAAAGATACATGTGTTCATGGCAGAAAGAGTCACTGTTTCTTGTAAACCACTGAGCTGACTTTGGGATTCAGCTTTTGATCATCTACTAGTGAATATTCAAAGGATATTTGTTCCATTTCATATTTATTATTATAAGACAGCATGTCTTACCAATGGCTAAACACTTAAATTATGCAGTAGCACCCCCTGTGGTTATAGTAGCTTATACAGCTGGATTACTGTGTGAGTGCACCAAAGCCGCATTATAAAATTCCACAGAGCCGGTTAACTGGTGCTTAAGATGACATAATATACGACTGTTCTGTATCAGGCTGTTATTGTATTATTTTATCCCTATATGGGCTTTAAATTACAACACCTTTATATAGTACTTAAGTGTGCAGTGCCATTTCTTGCCCTAACTCATCATGAAATGCAAGTGTCTGTCCTTGATTGCTGCTCATTATCATGCACTTGAGGCCTGGATGAAGGATAGAGAAAGAAAAAGTGATCTTACGCAAGAGTACATCTACCTCTAAAAGGTTAGATGTGAGATGATGTTATTAGAAGAGTTTTGACAGTTCTGTCTATGCTTTAGCTTCTACAGTTCATTTTCACACTATGATGATAATTAAACAGAACCCAAACAAACAATAAAAAGACCAATTGTTTTATATTAATATTGATGCTATCAAACAATAAAAAAATGCAATCAGATTAACCATAGGGTTGCTGTAGATTTATTTCAATTCATCACAATTAAACATCATTCATTTTTAATCTATATTAATCACATTTTGTTTTGCATGAGCAAACACACTCAAGAAAGAAGGGAATATGTAATGTGTTTATTAAACACCTTCAACAGTCTCAACAAAGCAATTGTTCGGTCTTTGGGTTTTTTGTCCTCAGATTTCCTATCAAGAGGGCCAACATGCCGTTTAGTGTAAGGGGCTCAAACTCATTTCCTCCAGGGGCCGCATTCAGCCCAGTTGGATCTCAAGTGGGCCAAACCAGTAAAATAGCTGCATCATAACCTATAAATAATTACAACTTCTTGTCTTTGTTTTAGTGCAATAAAAAAAAAACATTAAATTATGAAAATATTTACAAACTATCCTTTCACAAAAAACATGTGAATAAACTGAAAAAAAAAAAATTTTAGAAGAAAAATAAGTGCACTTTTACCAACATTATCATTTGTACATGTGCATTGCACACAATGATACACAAACATTTAGTAACATATATATTGTCAAAAAATTGGAGTTTGGAACTAAAATAAGAAAAAAATTCTCATTCGATTTCTCTTTTGCCCAGGTCATTATTCTTCTTGGTAGTTCTTAAAGATTCAACTGGACTTGTTTTGTTTCAAGAGAGCAAAACTAGTCCAGTTGAACCTAGAACCTGGAGAAATAGAGTTGTCACTATTTATAGGTTATTATGAATGAGCCTTGATCTTACGTTTGAACTGCACTGTTTTCACTATCTGCACTGGACTACTGTGTAAATATTTTTATCATTATTATTATAGTTTTCTATTTCTTTTTTTTTTTCTTTGTAACAAATGCTCTTTTATATGTACTATACTTTTCAAGTCATGCTGCTCATATGTGTACTTAATTGCCCCCTGAGGACAAATCAAGTGATCAAGAATAAACAATAAGAAAAATAAAACAGGAAAATAACAAGTAGAAATTACATTTTAAGTATCAGTATTTTGATGTCTTTTACAGAAAGGTAAAAAAAAAAAAAAGTTATTATATAAATATAATTTGCACAACCCACAGGGGCCTTCATCTGTGCTGCAGGTTTGCCTTTTATGTTTTTACTGTATTTTATTATATTTTGAAGCAAAAAAAGGAAAAGGAAGACACTGAAAAAGGAACAACTGAACTTTATTTAAACCTCATTTCTGTTTCTCTACGCTGTATTTCATAAATACACTTGTGTAGTCCTGAAGCAATACAAACTATTTTAGATACAATTACATAAGATTTACATAATTGTCTCTGAGGGGACACTTGTTATGAGCACATGTGTACGGTGCATTCAAAGTACATAGCATCCATATGTGGCATTACATGACAGAGCAGACACACAGTGAATTATGGGACTGTACCACTTATGCAAGAGCTGACACTATAAACGATAAAAAAAAAAAACCAATGGCACTGTAAAAGATAAAAAACAGATATTCAAAGGATCGACAGGCCGTAAATTAGAATAGCAGAGGGCGTCATTCAATCAAATGTTCGATTATGCTAAGATAAAACAGTGAAACTAATTCCGAGATTTTTTTTCCCCCTCACCTCGTTATGGATCTGCTACAAAATTTAATGAGTTTGTCCTTGATTAATGCCCTACAAGTTTCATGCAAATCAGTGCGGTAGTTTTTTTTCTGCATAATCCTGCTGACAAAAACACAAATCAACAAACAAATAGATAAACCGACATGGGCAATTACATTACCGTCTTGGCAGAGGTAATTAACTCTCCAAAAGAAAAGGTAAACAGTCCTGCGCTCCCCACTAAAAAGGACTGCGAATGAAACAAGTTATAGATCATATGTTAATTCAAGCCAAATCATTTTAAGTTGAAGGTGTTTTGTGTGAGATTGTGTTTGTTCATGTGATGTTTTTTTTTTTTTTGTTGTAATCCGTAGACATTATCTGACTGCATTTCTAAATTTCCAGTTTTTTTACACTTTGGCAGTAATAGAGCAGTGGAACACTCAAAACAGCCCAATGTTTCTCAACTGGGGTTTGGGACACTGTCGGGGGGGGTTAGTCTGTATAAGTATCAATATCAAGCAGCATGTTATGTCAGTAGTTGGGTTTCCATTACCCTCGGAGATGCACAAAATGTAAATTGTGCAATAGAAAACTGGTAATGGAAACAGAAATATCGCAAAACTGTCAAAGATCGCAAAAAAGGTTTTTCGCTCTCATGATGCGATTTTTGAGACATTTCAATATAGAAGTATTGCATGTTATTTTGTGCATTTTTGTCACTAATCACAGCCATGATAAACCAGGTGCCACGAGAGGTTCAGTAACATAACAATTCATTAAATGTTGGTCATTTTGTAAATTCTGCATCTACAACTCATTGGTGAATTCTGCACACTTCTCTCCAAGAAATTCATTCTGATTGACCGCTGCCGTAAGATTTTGCCTTGAGATGATCAGGCACCTGCAGATTGCTATGAAGTATGCACGGACCACACCCTTTCATCTCTCTCTTTTTGCAAGAACAACAACATATTGCAAAAATTTACTAGTATCATCAGAAGATGGAAACACCTGCAAGTAGCAATTATACTTTGTCAAAATTGTAGAAATATCGCTTTTATTTTGCTGAAAACTTATGTAATGGAAACAGCTACTGGTGCAATAATATATGTTGTGGCACTTATATAGCTGCAAACCCCCCCCCTTCCAGTCTTAGGTGGTAACATCAATTGCGCCCTCCTTCCAACTGAACGGGGGGGCGCTACCTATGTTATATATAGCTATAAGCTTCATCAGCTCCACCCCCTGACAACTTATTTCGGATAGGGGGATGGATGCGACAAGGAGGATAATGATGAGATAAGGGGGGTGTTACCTACAGAGCGCTATAATGCCCCCACTCCCCACCCCCACCTCCAACTGGTCGCAATTTTTTTCTTCAAGGGGGGTGGCAGGAGGCTCACGATGGCGAACCACTGATCTAGCCTGAAGATTTTAATGGGAAACCTGAGTTTCCTCGACAAGGAAATCAGTACACTGTGACTGTTATTATGGATGCTGGGACCCAAGACTGTTGTTAGTCTAGAAATAGTTAGAGAATGGCAGCCAACAACCACCGTTGATCACAAAGCTGAGTCCAACATATATTTCCTATAAGCCCTGGAGCACATGCTACCATATAGTGGAACACTCATAATGCTGAATAGGGATCAGTAGTACTCACTGGTAGGTAGTACAACGCAAAGCATATGAAACCATAGAGCTAAAAACAATTGCACAGCTGAATGAAAAAGTCCTTTGTTCAGCAGTCTTATGGAGAATAGGACAAAGGAGCACTGAAGATGAATGGTTTTGCATTTACTGGCTCGTTAACACACCCTTTCAGAACTCTATGTCTGCTTTCATACACAACGGAGTCAATGGACAATGCGTGTTAGACAACATGAACATACTTTCAAACACAACAATCTAAAGTCCGCATGATATCATGTGCTCAGACCTGATAATTTGGGCTTAAAACTCAAATAAAGGATTTTTCACTTCCTTTCACAAAAGTACCCACCACACACTAAAAGTAGATTGAAATGGTGCTTATACTAAAATTTTGCACTTTGTTCCTACGTTTCACAGGCACTCAACCTCTTAGTTAGGCCCCGAGTTATTAATGCACCGTGCTCAGCTACACAGTCTCTCTCTCTCACATACACATACACTTTTGTGTGAAGGGCGTTTCATAAAGCAGTGCATTATTGTTATTAGAGCATGGGCGCTGTGCCCAGTTGCCAGCACTGGGTTGAGCGGAAGCAGTCATTAAATTTAAATTGAGCAATATTTTCTTTTGATGCTTCGGGAGCTCGTGTAGGGTGGATTCATATTGGCTTGGCACTACTCGTTTATTTGTTGCATAAACTCAGCTTTATTTGCTTCACCCATACTGTATGAATATGTGCATTCATCACCGGGACACTTTAATAAACCTGATGCATGAGGCTAAATTGCTAAGTTATTAGCATCCCATTGATAATGTGGTTTATTAGTTGGATATAATTTCTAATCTGAAAGTGTTAATCAAAGGTGCGGTTATATAATATGGAAGCCAGCAATGGTTGATGAAATTCAAGTCCCATTGAGAATGGATGCACATGTATTTGCACAATATGTCCCATAAACAGGCGCATGTATGGAATGTAAAATGTGAATGTGAAATGTACTTTTCGTATGGAAACAGCTTCTTTTGATATGCAAGTGTTTTCTTAATCCTGCCCTTGTCATCATCCGCTGGTCAGATTCACCCACCAGCACTTGTCAGTCATCCCTCTGTCTTCTTGCAGATCGTCTCTGGCCTGAGGCTGGACTAACTGGCTTTTCTAAAGCAACTGCAGAGGGGCAAAGCAGACAGGCTACACAGGAAACTGGAGTATTAAAATGGTCACCAACATTTTGGAGTTTTGTCTGCCTCACATTCTCCTGGACTGGCTTTTTTTTTTTTTTTTTTTTTTACTGCTTTTTGAACATTGCTGAATTAGGGATTGCTTCTCTGTATAAGGTTGGAGTGCAGCATTCCTGATGCAGTGCAGTATAAAGTATGCTATATTGCAAAAGCAACCCTGCTGGAGTATGCACACTTCTCTCTCTCTGGATAAGCTGAAAAGAAATACCCAGTATATTGTGGTCTTAACTTTTATATGGCTGGTGGTCTAATAACAGTTTTATTTTTTCATCAGAAGGTTTTTTTTAATAGTTGTACAAGGGAGGAGACTCCCTCAGAAACCAGGCCTGTCACATGACCCACTGTTTTACTCTGTTTTGAACTGCAGCTTTGGACCAAAAAGGCCAAAATGACCCCACAAACTAGGGTTCCTCCTTGGGACTTGAAAAATTGATGCGTATGATTCCATTTTGATCTAAATGTAGCAGATTAACTGTGCTTTAAACCAGCATGGTGTCTTTCACACTAATCTTAGATGCCAGCCGAATGAGTGAGCCCTTTTTCTATTATCCAGTCAGTCAAAGACTGGCAAAGCAGTTAACTGCATGGCTCCTCTGCCCCTCATGCTTTGATCTTCCCTTGGCATTCTCTCAGTCTCAACCCCGTTTTCATCGGTGTGCATTAGCTAACAAAAGAGAGGAAAGAGAGGATAGATATCTCCCTGAGAACGGAGAGATCTCCACCTAGGGACTTCAAAGCAGGCTTTGAAGTTTGGCAGGAGACAGCAGCATCCACAGAAGAGAAGAGCTGCTCCACTGTCCTACTGCTGCGTCATTAACACTTGTTATTCTCTCTTTTTACTTATTGAGGAAAGTGTAACTCTGCAGCATTTTCTGAGGGCTAATAATGGTTTTATTCAAATCTTATTTTATCTGCAGTCTCAAGCACCAGTTGAAAAATCTGTTATGATTAAAAAAATCTTTAATTTAATCAAATATCAGACAGGAGATGTGTGTAATGGTCTTGTTCTGTATAAAGACACGGATACACTCAGTTTGTTTCAAGGCTGTTAGAGTGCGCTACATTTATTACAGTTTCAAAAGACAAGTCATTTGGGATTGAATCAAATTCACAAACCTGCTCCTCATTAGATAATACCCATGTAACTTTCATCACTTTTGATACAACTATGCATTTACTAACATGAAAACACCAATGACTGAGTAATTAACAAGCATTGTAAACTAAGATGAAAAGCGAAAAATAGTCAAAACTAAACATGTAGAAGCTGAAATAGTTTGCTGTTATGGTTTTGAAGAATCCTTACAGTCCTACTAACTCCACTCCATCACAAGCATCCATTTCTGTAGGACCTTTGACCTTCAGCAAATTCCTATAATTTCAAGTGAAGTACTTTTTTTATGATGAATTTCACAGCCCCGTAGGTGAAATATGTAGGATCTCTAGAGACTCTCAAAATTCTTGTCTTAGGTGGGAAAGATGTTACAGAGTCCTCCACACATTTCCAAGTCTCTATCAACTCTCGGGTGCACATATTTTTTTCTGCTTCCATCTAAAACTGTTTCTCAGCTTGGGCGGTACCACTTCCCAGGGGGCATTGGGACATCTTTGGGGTACATTTGGAAGGAGGAAGCTGTGATGGGGTGCTCAGGCACAAATGCGGGGGTGTTAGGCACTGTTGTACATTACAGTATTATACATTACATGCCACCCCACCTCTGCATTGGCCACATAGCGCCCCCTGAAAACAACATAACTGTTATACATCAGACACAGACTCCATACACTGGGTGGGGGGGCATGTAATGTATAATACTTTACCTACTGAGCTATATAGCCCACCATGTCCTCCTATAACACAGGTCTGTCTTCATATTTATAGAATAACGTGCCCCCTATCCAAAATAACTTTTCGGGGAGGGGGCGTGCCAGGTGGCTAATGCAGAGGTGAGGGGGGCTTTACCTACTGGGCTATATATAACCCACCATGCCATCCTGAAACACAGGTCTGTCACCGCTTTATTTATCGAACCCCCCCATCCCAAATAAGCTTTCTAGGGGGGCTTTACCTACTGAGTTATGGGGGGGACCAGGTGGCCAGTGCTGAGGTGAGGGGGGCTTTACCTACTGAGCTATAACCCACCACCATGTCCTCCACAAATATGTCCGTCGCAGTTGCACTTTTGTTTCAGGGTTTTTGGGTTGTTTTATTTATTTATTTA
>JAPTGZ010000010.1:16406784-16417845 GCA_029814645.1 Fowleria isostigma | reverse complement strand
GGTGTTTCCATGGTAACTACAGAGCTTCTGAATGTCCATATGGGTCATATCTGATGACCATGAAAAGACAAATAACTGTATTTTACACCAATTCTTGACATGTATTAGTGGATCAACAGGATTAAACAGTTTCTATCAGTAGATGATTTTGGTAAATGGTGGATGTTTGGGTCTATATGGGTTCAAATATGTTAAATATAGGAAAAATTTAATTTGGGAATTGACACAAAAGTAGTGCTGGGTCTTTATGGGTTAAAAAAATACAGCCGGACAGAAAATTTAGATATCACGTCATTGACCCGAATATCTTCTGTGTAATTTTTGCTTTTTGCAAATTCATCCCACAGGCCGGATTTGACCCTTTGGTGGGCTGTTTTTGGACCCCCAGGCCACATGATTAAGACCCCTGCTTTAGATGCTGTGGAGGACACCAAGGTACCCAGAGAAAACCCACGCAAACACGGGGAAAACTCCTCCACCCAGGTTTCTGCTATTAACCACTGCACCGCCACGCTACCCAAGTTAGCATCCTCCAATGTCAAATAATCATAATGAAAATAATTCACGCTTGCACAAATCTGGCAATATTCACATCCAAATGCAGCTGTGAATTAAAAGCCATAAAAAAAACAGATAATATGCTGCGACTATGATAAACTATATCGTTAAAATAGAACTAGCAACAATTTGTGTGATCATTCAAGTGTAGACATTTAAATGAAATTACTGTTCAGTGTCTTAGTTTAACAAATTTCACCACTTTACATAAAAATAAGAGCACAGAAATCATAAAAATGAGACATTTTCAGTGTGTATTGTTTCACTGCCTAAATTACTTTCTGGAATAAAGAGTTTGTTATTTTCACTTCTGTCACCAGGCTCTGTGGATCATACACAGAGCTGTCTCGCATATGAGGAAAAGTATGTAACGTTACAGTGCAGGAGTAGGCGAGCACGAGAGAGTGATAAAAGTAGAATATCACATGAAAGAGATACATATTTAATTCCACCTAATAATAGATTAGTAGCTTTTTAAAGTATTATTTCCTTTTATTTCCCCCTGTAGCTTATTATAAACTCACTGTCGCACAGGTTTGATATCAGATTTTCCACAAGTGTAGAAAATGTTGATATCTTTTATTGGAGTTTGTCTGAGGAGTTCCACATTGCTTCCATTTCATAGATTTTTTTTCCTTTTTTTTTTTTTTTTTCAGTTTACAGCTGTGAGAAATTAGATTGAGACTGCATCTCACATCCCATCTCGCTCCCTAATACAGCATGTTAGTGGGACTGTTTGTTCCTGGATGACGTGATGAATACCGACATTCAGTTGTATGGGGAGCTGGTGGCGAGAGTCCTTATTGCATGAAGGGGAAAGACAAAGGAGAGAAAAGAACCTGGAAGGAAAGAAAGGAGGAAATGAGAAAGAAAGGAAAAGTGTGATAGATGAGTTGGTAGTGACAAAAAAAACAAACACCAAGCTAAAAAAAAAAAAAATGAGGGTTATAAAGAAAAGCAATGTTATTGGTGATTTGGAATAACTCTTTCCTCCCGTAAAGTTCACATTTGATAACCTACACCCTCGTATCCTCAATGATGAGTTTTAACATCTCTGTTATTTCACTAAAGACATGATTTGACGACCATTAGAACAGGTTCTATTATTTTCAAACAGATGCTGTGATAGGTAGAGGTGACCACAACCCATACTACTGTAGGTCAACCAATAGAATTAAACAATATATTTTCTTTATTTTTAATTTTATTTATGTTTTTGTTTCTTAGTGTTTTAGTAATTATTTTATTTATTTAATTGTTTTTTAGGTTGTTTTTTTTTACTTTTTTGTCTGTTTTTATTAAAAAAATAAAATAAAATAATAATAATAATACATTTTCACTGTTTTTTCCCAAAGTTTGCCAAATTAGAGATGATTGTAGCCACTGGAAAAAGAAACAACACACCAGAAAAACAAAATGTTCCATGGGTAGAACTAGTAACATATAAATGGGTTGTTCCAAATAAGGATCCAAGGGGGAAAGAGTTAAGGATGACGATGAATAGTTTTTTTTTAATGGGTAATCCGATGTGTGATGTCACTAAAATAACTCCACTTTTAAATAAAATCTTGCTGAATTGTATTGAGAATCAGGAAGTGGAGGCGTGCGAGACTGCGGAGGCTGTGCTCTGCTGTGACTACAACACTGTAATTGCATAAAACCTCATATTAAACCCACTGTCAAGAACAATATGTGTACACTGCTGGAGATTATAATTATGCTTGTTGGCATGTGTATGCGCCCCACTTGGTTTGAGGTTTTTGTAAGGTTTTCTCCTGCATAACCTTGGTGTATTGACTGAAAAAATGACTACTCCGAGATTGACTTTGCAGAAAAAGATGGAAAAAAAAAACATATGTGAGTGTGCGCCTATGTGTGTATGTGTGAAAGAAATGAAAAACTGAAAAACAGCAGGGTTATATTTCAAACATATCTGCCTTAAAAACATTGCCACACTACCAAGATGCCTCAAATTTTCTTTCTGCATGTTTTTTTTTTTTTTTTCTCCTCCAAGAAGCTTTTCTTTTTGGCGGCCCGGACTAAAGGCTATGACTTTATCGGCTTCCTGTGTGTAGCACATTGCTGTACTGAACATCATATTTGATCAGTGTCTCCACAGGAGGCTCCTTTGCCCTCTCCCACAGCTCTATCACAGGCCCCGCTGCCTCAGCACCAAGCCCACATCAAGACCTCATCATAACTATCATTGTTTTCTCTCACTCACTCTGACACTGACTTCCAAGGACTTGCCCCCCACTTCAATCACTACCTTTCCCCCACACACAATACACCCTAACTGCTATAATCAGGGGGTTTCTATCTGCGTCGTCTCCCTTCCCCTGTCTGCAGTTTGTCATTTATTTATTTATTTATTTGTTCTTTCCTTCCTCGTCCTGCCAAAGCTCCTGGCGAGGTAAAGCAGGAGATTAATAAGTAAGACTGGAGATTCCATGCTGAGCTAATGACAAGGACACGGCGTTCTGCTGATCTGTATACCTGCCCGAGAACAACTGTCCAAAGGAACGGGAGGTAACAGGGTCTAATCAGCAGAAAATGGAACAATGGCGAGTCTATTTCATGCCTTTAAGTGAAACCCACCCTAGATATTTCTTCTAGCGAGTCCCACATGATGGTATCAGAGGGAAAAAATAACACACATCAGGCTTTTGTCTCATAACTGTGTTCAATCTCAATGACTTCCAATATCGGCGGCAGGTTATGCTTGATTTCACAGTTTGTTTGATGTGTGATTGTACACACGCTATAGGTTGGGGTCGTAAAATAGTTGAGCATTAAAAGAGACACAACACACTCGGCGCGTTTCATAATGGGTGAAAAAAAAAAATCTAACAAGGTCACCGAGCCATTCCCGTAACAAAGCACCCTGTTGCCTCTGGATAAATCACCACTATGCATCACGGTGTCGAGGGAATCAATTAAAATGAGATCTGTGTTTCATATTGAAATTATCCATCGGATCTTTGCACTACTGAGACATTAAACCCACTAGACAGTAAATCTGTGCGCTTTTGCCCGATTCAATACTCCGCTGACACTAAACGCCTTATAGTCTGCACTATCTGTTATCTGTCACCGCTGTGTTCCTCTAATATTACAGAGAAAATGATCATCAAGTGTGCTACTCTAGAGGATTCATCCCATATCTAATTGCTCTTATTAAGTGTACGTACATAAACAAACGCATAAGCCATAAACATATGCTTTAACTCTTTCCTGCCATGGATGCCGACTAGGAACAGCCCATATATGTTACTAGTTCTACCCATGGAACATTTTGTTTTTCCGATGTATTGCTTCTTTTTCCAGCGGCTGCAATTGTCACTACTTTGGCAAACTTCAGGAAAAAACTGTGAAAATATATTATTATTGTATTTATTAATTATTTTAAAAAATATCTAAAACATTAAATAAAATCTAAATAAAAATATAATAAGAAATAAAACAATTTTAAAAATAATATATTTTTAAAACAATTTAAAAAAAGAAAAAATAGAGAAGCAAAGAAAAAATAAAGAAAAAATAAGAAAATGTATTTTTTTGTATTTTTTTGAAAATAAAAAATTAAACAAAGTAAAAAAATTAAATAAATAAATGATTCTTAAAAATTTCTAATAAATTGAAAATAAATAAAGAAAAAAGAAAGAAAAAAATGAAGAATATGTATTCTTTAATTCTATTGGTTGTCCTAGTATGGCTTGTGGTCATCTCTACCTATCTCTCTGTTGCTCCCTACCTCTGTTACATCTGAAAAAAGAGAACCTGTTCTAATGGTCGTCAAATCAAGTCTTTAGTGATAGAACAGAAGTGTCAAAACTCATTAAGGACACGAGGGTGGGGGTCATCAAATGTTGTCTTTATGGGGCAAAGAGTTCATCCACTGCTTCCGTTTTCCCCTGGCGAGGTCATATTGTATTAAAAACAGCATGTATTGTAAAGAGTTCCGTTTGGGGGGCTTCTGTCTGGGCCACCTCCTCGATGCCATGCCTGGTGCCGCCTGGAACCACAATCCAATCAGACAGATGGAGGGCTGTTTGAGGAGCACAGACAGGCTGCCCCCCCTTGCCAGTAAATACTGGCATCTCTTGGATTTAATTACATTCACAGTATGGTAAACGGAGCGCTGCCACAGGGCCCAGAATACACCTCTGCTCTGCACAGCAAAAGCCAAAGCACCTAGTTGAGTGACTTCTTTTGCTGTGGAATACTGTGGAGAAGACTAATGAAGAGTTATGCATGACTGAAAAACAAGGCCTCTCTCCAGCACTGCCCGGCTCCAAAGTCTGAATTCCAAAGGCTGAGTTGCATACCCAAAATAAAAGATTCTAAGGCTGCGTTCTAATCAAAAAAAAAAAAAAAAAATCCTTACTCTGGCAAAATAATACAACAGGCAGTGTGTCTTTTCAGATACCAGGGCCGGAAGATTATTTCATGGCTGATCTTGGCATATGATCTGCCTTTCAGAGGAATTGTACAGATCATATCATTGTATAAATAGTACAAAACAGCACGGTCCAAATTCTGCTCATTTCCTCCTCCAATAATTTTAAAAAGCCATAAATTTGTGTAATCTTCACAATGAACATAAAGCGTAGCATTGTGGGTTTGAAGCATTAACCCATAAAGACCCAAACATCCACTGGCAACCAAAGCATTTACTAACTGATATAAAAAGTGAAATAACTGTTTAATCCTAATCTAATTAATACATGGCAATAATTGGTGTAAAATGCAATTATTCATCTTTTCATTGTCATAAGATATGACCCATGTGGACATTCAGAGACTCTGTAGTTACCATGGAAACACTATAATCTTCTATAACTTTGATTCACCAGGAAAACTCATAGAGTTGGATCAATGACCGTGGATGGAAACACTGGGTTTATGTTCAGTAATTGAGATATTTTATTGAAAAAGTCACTTTTTCCTCTGTTTTCTCTGTTTTTGATATATTAACCCTCAACTTTAATTAAGCTTTTATGGACATTTACATGATCAGCAAATTAAATATAGGAAAATGCCTAATTTTCACTTAAGAATGCAAAATACTGAGGATAATTAGAATAAGTGGTGATAAATTACTCAAGAAAAGTTAGTTTAGTTTTGTTTATTAGTTATTTAAAGCTCATGCACTCCATGTACAGAGCCAACTACATATACATGTATAATATCCAATACCGTTCATATACATTTCATCATGTGCACACAGATACACATGGAAAGACTGCTAAAAAAAAAAAAAAATGAAAACACCATATGCACAAAATATACATGAGCATAAGCGAGTCTGTTTAGAGACACTAGAGAAAATCATTTGGGAAGTCACACAAACATAGCACTAATGGGTCTTTATGGGTTAATGTTGTTAGACTAGTGTGTCTTTTTAAAGCTGCAGTGTTTAATAGTTTTTAAAATCATTGGGCAAAAATTCCATAATTACCTTTCAAGTAGCGGTCTGAGAGGATATGAGCCGTCTGCCTCTACTCCATGTCTGTGTTCTCAGGCTGTAGAAACCTGACCCTGTAATGCAGATTTTGACTAATCACAGATGTTTTCAAACAGGTAGGGGAGGTTAACCATGTGATTGACAGCTCTATTAACCAGTCACTGATCAGATCTGGTCATGTGTTTGGAAAAGTGGGTTCACTTTTCTAGAACAGTGTGATACAATGTCAGATGACCTATATTATATTGTCTTGTAATTTGAACTAGAGAGGTGTGTGTTTTCAAGTCCTAGAATTATTGCTTTGTGAACTACTATGCCGTTGCTGATTAAGTCGGAAACAAATTGTTTTCATGGTCCTCTTTATTTTCCTATTTATACACATCAGTAATTACACACTTTACACAGAGGCACTTTATTAACCCATAAAGACCCAGTGTTACTTATGTGTCAGTTCCCAAATGAATTTTTCCTCTTCATTTACTGTAAGTGCTTTGTCACTATTTATTATACTATTATCTTCTGTATTTTGCATTTTTTCAGTGAAAATCATGTATTTAATTCATTGATCATGTAGATGTATGTCAAAGTTCAGATTAAAGTTGAGGGTTATTTTATCAGTAAAGGAGAAAACTGAAGAAAAAGTTAGGTTTTTTGATAAAATCTATTGTTAACTGAACATAAACCTAGTGTGTCCATCCACTATCATTGATCCAACTTAGTGGGTTTTACTGGTGGATCAGTGTTGTAGTAGATGATGTTTCCACATTCTCTACAGAGCCTAAACATCCAAATGAGTCATATCTGATGACCATGAAAAGATGAATATCTCCCTTTCCAAGTAGCCAGGGCACATGATCAACCAGACGCACAGTGATGGGACCGCCCACTGTCACACATGTATTGATAGGATTAACGGATCAACCGGTATTACACATCTTTTATCACTACATGGTTTTGAATGCTGGTGGCTGTTTATGCCTCTATGGGTTAAAAATAAATCACATGGCCACAATAATTTTATGAGAAAAGGTTAAATATTTTTTTCCAACTTAATGGGCAACAGTGTACAATGATTTCATGCTATTAGACATATACAGAAGTACATTTGGCTTTACACAGATGCTTGTTGAATCAACAGAACAAAACATGATCTTAATTATCTTTATGCTATTATGACAAGTGTAAAAATATTTTGGTTCATAATGACACTGGCGAGACAAATTAGACTATGGCAATTCGCCATAGGCTGGGTAATTCATGTGAAACACAGCGATCTGTTACAGATGTGTGGTGCACAGTTAGAATAATATAGGCATAATAGTGTTTTTTCATTAATGAGCAGGTTTGATTCAGGTCTGAGTTGGAAAACAGTAATAAAACAGCCATCACACCGTAGCATTAGCAGTTCAGACCTATTGAAACCCCTTTTATAGGCAGTTGTAACTGGTCTATAGTTAACAAGAGGAGAGAAAAGCTGTGTTTCAAATGTCCAGTTTGAATCGTTTGTCCATTTAAAGGCCTCTCAGATGCATAAACACTACACAGGAGTTGTTTATAGCGTGAAGCTTGATTTTCATAACTGGAAAAGTTATCACAGCAATTATCTTTCATTGCGATGATTAGGATGGGGAAAAAAAGTAAAAGCTCAGCCTTCACATTATAAAGTAATCTACCACTCATGCACACTTGCATTAGTTTGATGTCAGCACTAGATGTTACTGATGTAACAGTGTATGGTGATGCATCATCTGGTGAGTGGTGATTCATTTGCACATCACTATCATTGCACACAATATTGAACAAAATTGCATTCTAACAGCACATACTATATGCACTGTTACTGTAATACATTGCACATACTGTATTTTATATTTCTGTCCATATACATTGTACATAGGGATGGGAATTGATTAGACTTAAACAATTCCATTATTGATTGTACTTATCAACCCGATTCTCTTGTCGATTCTCTTATCAATTCTCTTATTGATTCTCATTGGGTATAGGGATAAAAGAATACAAACAAGTGCGTTTGCATTTACTGTCTTTTATATCTCTGCAAAGAAAATATAACATATACAGTATGCACAAATAATAATAACAGATGACAGTGGGTCAGGTCCAGGTTCTGTGCAGGTAATATACATGTGAAGTGTTTGTTGAAGCTGTGGTAGATCATAGTTTCCAGTGGAGCTGACTGATATGCTGCTAGATAATGTGTTTTATTCTGTTTCCTATCGATTCTGTTGGAGCCGCGGCAGTACCGGTGGTGTGGTGGAACAGAGCTGCAGTGGTACCAGAGCCAGTACCAGTGATGCGGAGCTGTGGCAGTACTGGTACTGATGGCACGGATCCACGGACCAGAGGACTGTTGTGCACAAGCCTCACTAAGTGGCGTATCAAACATGTAAACTTCCTGCAAATGAATGTCATGCTGTGGACAAACGTCCGTCTCATATTTGAGGATTTCCCCTTTGGACACATGGATGCGTTGACAGTGTTACCAGTGGCCCTGGTGTCGTCTGTACGCCGAAAATACAGACAGACTTTGGAGCGTTTCTGCCTCCACACCATGGTGGCTTCCTTCTAAACCAAAACAATGCAGCGTACTGTGACATCATCACACATGTGTAACAAAGGCAAAACCAATAAGCAGAATCATTAAGCAGGCAAATAATTTCAAGGAATTGAGCTACTGGGAACCGGTTCTCAAAAAGAACCAGTTCTCGATTCCCATCCCTAATTGTACATAGTCTTGATACACTAATTCTTTAGTGCTTCTCAAATTTATGCACATATTCTTGAGTATTTTTAAAGTATATTTTCTCTTGTTATTTGTATCTAGCCAAAAACTACCTCTAAGAGGTAGCAGTAAATGTGCACACCATGGCAGTAAACATTCTTAAATTTTGATAAAAGAAGAAGAATCTTAATTGGTCAGTGTTACACTGAAATTTTTCCTCTGCATTTAACCCATCCTAGATTGTACATCACACACACAGATTGCATACTAAGGAGCAGTGGGCAGCTGCGTCAGGCGCCCGGGGAGCAAATGGGGGGATTAAATGCCTTGCTCAAGGGCACATCAGCCAACATTTCTCTGCCAGTCTGAGGAATCGAACTGGTGACCCTTTGGTCCCTAGCCGACTCTCCAGCCGACTGCTTAACCATCTCATCATGGCTGCCCCCAAAAGCTGAACCAGATTTTACCTGTTGTAACATTTTATGCATAAACTGACTAAATAAATAAATAATTGATTCTGAATAAAACCCACCAAATATAAGTCAGTTGTCACAGCTGTCATGTGCAGGAAAGGGTCATATGTGACACACAAAAAAAAAAGCAAGTCAAGAATTTCCATGTTTTTTCTCTAAATGAGCAAAAACTGGAGTTCAGCATGGGTTATTTTCACCCTGCCCTCTGACTTGCTGCTCCTGTGGCAGTGCACGCTCATCATGTGCTGTTAGTATACACTATGCCCTTACCCCTGTGCGACCCTGACTCTGCTCTGCAGGCTCAGACTCAGACAAATTACTGTGTCTCCAAGCTGCTCTTTCCTCTGTGCAAAACATTTCCTCTTATTCCCACCCCGCTCCCTGAAGAGACGTCCGTGTGTCTGTCTGCTAACACCGGTGTAGCAGAAGCAGCAGCAGCTTTCCACCTGCAGGGTCATTGGACTGGTTCCCATGAAGGTCACAGCTGTCAGATCATTACATGAGAGGATGGTGTCCAGGTTTCCATCGCCTCCAAAACAACCACTTCATCATCACTGGGAAAGATATGAAGGTGGCACTTGAACATCTCCAAAAATTGATCTTTCTGTTGTGTGAGAGCTGGAAATTCCGCAGGAGGGTGAGGAGGCTCCCAGTGGTTGGACGGTAGGCTGACATGGCTGCGCCTCATTCTTCATTAGGGTGGCCTCCATGTGTGTGTTTTTGGCAGGAGGAGAATTAGAGGCGTATCTGATTAGGAGGGGGAAAGCCGAGCAGAGCCCTTGAAAGCCTAATTGATTAGACTGTCTTTTTTTATCCCTCTGCTCCCCTCTTCACATACCTCCTCTTAAATAAAGTGAGATGAATACAAATACAGGCCGTGTAGGACCACACACCTGTCACCTCTGAGCTGCCAATTTAAACCTCGCGCCTCACCGCTAACAAGCTAAATTTTTGGGCCAAAGCCTAAACGCTGGATTTCCTAAACTTTTGTCTTTCTGTCAGAAACTTGGAAGTCATATATAACATTTACATTGCTGGAATGACTAAGAAAAAGGGATTTTTGGCATGAGAACTCCAAATAAAAGTCATTTAAATGGAGTAGCTACCGGAGACAATCATAAGTTGAGGACATCGATTCTCGGCTTACAGGAATGCATCTACAGTACGGTTAGCTCAATCAGCTATGCTCACATGGCTGCGCAGAACTGAATGAGCCAGCGGCTTATCAGGACAAGCAGACAGCACATTTTTAATGAATAATTAAAGCTCGTGAAAACATTGGCGTGCATTTTTTGGAAATTCTGCTGATGTCATTGGACTCTTAGGGGAAACTTGACAACATGACAAATGCAAAAACAAGTCCACAGATTGCAAGTTTAGTACATGATAACTGGCGGAGGGTAGGAACAAGACTACTATTGAGAGTTAAGTTTGAAGCCTTTTTGTTATCGACAGCGCACTACCGGGGCTCTGGAAATGAAAGTAATACGACAACCGAATAAAAACCAGGTGTATTTAGTTTATCAGAAAAACAAACAGAGGTGTCAAAAGTATTTGCATTCATTACTCAGGTAGAAGTGTAGATACGAGGGTTTCATTTCATTTCCTTTATTTTATTCATTCCAATCACAACGATTGGAACGGAGTGGGATGAAAAAACTTATAATACAGGGTGACCCAAAAAAACAGAAACTTTTTAGCAATCCAATAAAACCAAGAGTGATGGAAGAAAAATATTTTATCCATAGTAATTGAAACCTTAAAACATGCCATTTAAGAAACAATGATGGAATTTTTATTTTTTAAAAATTACGTCCTGT
>JAPTGZ010000010.1:16356351-16366954 GCA_029814645.1 Fowleria isostigma | reverse complement strand
TTTTAATAAAATGTAATATAATCAAGATATGAGAGGGAAAAAAATTCAGAAAATAATCACTCATCATTTTTCTTTAATAAAAAATGAAAGTGGTTCCCACAGACCCAAACGCCACACAAGGGTTAAGTAGTGAAACTGAAGGCGGAAGTGAATGTTTTGTTTCTTCTCACTCCTTTTCGGGCTACTTGGGTTGTATACTAATAGTGAATTGCTGTATATATTTATGTATTATGTATATTGTGTAGACATAATGTGTATATGTATTCCTCTATGTATATAAGTATCTAAATGTATATTTTTCTATGTATGCTTGCTCATGTAAACTTCTCTATGTATATTGTGTTTACAGAAAACTCTCCATGTATATCTGTGTACACATAAGACATATATAAACAGTACTGAATATTGTACATGTATATGTACAAACCCCAATTCCAATGAAGTTGGGACGTTGTGTAAAACATAAAAACAGAATACAATGATGTACGAGTCCTTTTCAAACTATATTTAATTGAATTACACTACAAAGACAAGATATTTCATGTTTAAACTGATAACCTTTATTGAATTTTTTAAAAAATATTTACTCATTTTCAGTTTGATGGCTGCAACACATCCCAAAAGACCTGGGACAGGGGCATGTTTACAACTGTGTTACATCACCTTTCCTTTTAACAACATCAGTAAGCATTTGGGAACTGAAGACACTAATTGCACATGTCATGCTGCCCTCTGCTCCAGCTCTTTTGGAATGCGTTGTAGCCATCAAATTCAAAATGAGTGAATATTTGAAAAAATAAATAAATAAATAAAGTTTATCAGTTTAACCTCCTGAGACCCAGCAATGCATTTTTGTCCTCTGTAAGGGACAAAAGTTTGACAATTTTACTTCAAAAACTTATATCCATTGCAAAGGATATCCCATTAAAAAATAAATAAATACGTAAGAATAATTTAGAAAAATAGACCCAATTAAACTGTTGCATTGTACAGTTTCCAATCAGAACAATTGTTTAATGTAAAAAAGCCCAAATTTTTACTTTCCTGGGTCTCAAGAGGATAAAATTGAATATCTTGTCTTTGTAGTGTATTCAACTGAATATCAGTTAAAAGAAAAGGACTTGTAAATCATTGTATTCTGTTTTTAATTACATTTTACACAATGTCCCAACTTCACTGGAACTGGGGTTTGTAATTAATATTGTGCATAGAGTGCACAAGCCGAAATAAACTAATAAACTAAACTAAAAGACTAATTGTTATTCAAACGTTATCCATAGTTTGCATCAGAACATCCTCCAGAGTACACAGTTATACTGATAACATGACTAAGCAGTTGGGCTGTCTTATCTGTACTCAGTGACACACAGACTTGTCATTCTGACGCACTGACATGTTGACTGACACGTATATTTACTTTTGAGAGATGAACAGGATTCTGAGCAGGAGACTGGCTTTTGCTGGTAATCCATGGTGTTTTACTGTTTATACAAATTGTTTTGAGACATGCGCTCACTGTTCTCCAAATGTCGAGGATGATTTGAGAAATGTACCAAGGCGACATAAAAAACTGTAAATACAACCAATAATGCAGAGGTCGAAGTTAAGGAATTAAAAAGAAAACTAAACTGTCACCCGTTAAGCTGGAATAATGCTGTTTTCAAACACATTCCTCTTTTTATTCCATTTTATACACATTAGTAATCATCTATCTCAGTCATACTTTATCAAGAATACATCACATTGTCGCTGTCCTTTTATGAAAAAAGGTAAAAAAAAATATATAGCTTTTCCAATTTTATGGTCAACAGTGTAGGTATTTTGCTAATTAAACTGTTGATTCAGCATAAAGTGAGCAGTTTTGTTTTTTAATGAAAACTCGACATTAGTTTGCTTTGTTTGGAACTTAAAGTGTTAATTCCTAATCATCCTCATTAAGTTGGATTGCCAGGGTCTTGCTAATTATGCAGGAAAATGTTGTTTAATGAGTTCGTCCACCTAATCAACCATCACACCAAACAATAAGAAAATCTGTCCTTTTCTAATTAGAATTGCCTGTTTGTTAATCCTAAGCAGTACATCTATAAGCCTGAAATCAAAGACAATTCAGTTACATAGGAAAAAAAAAACAGAAAACTTCCAAATCTCTTTAGGGAATCAGCATGCCTGGGTAATTTAGGAATTTGTCTTGCATTTTCTCTTCATTTCTTGACAGAAGATGCACCTCTGATACAGCTGATAAAGCTGCGGTTGCTGCCGCTACAAAGGAGCTGCTTTCTTTGGTTCGTCTGTGCACGACTGAGGATTTAGTGTGACGTTATTCATGGAAGTGCAAAGAGAAAGACACTGCCATGGTTTATTATTAGTATTTTAACACAACAAAAACACAAGAGGCTTTTACTATAAATAAAGTATGACCTCAGTATTCTGTCTTTATTATTTCATAGACTGCCCAGCA
This sequence comes from Fowleria isostigma, assembly GCA_029814645.1. NCBI lineage: Eukaryota > Metazoa > Chordata > Actinopteri > Kurtiformes > Apogonidae > Fowleria > Fowleria isostigma. The sequence continues at coordinate 16,364,496 of JAPTGZ010000010.1, read as the reverse complement.
CGTATGATGGCACATAGTGTCAGCGTGCATTTGGATTTCCCATTTCCACCTCCTTTTCTCATCTTCTCAATTTCAGCCTCAGGAGAGTTATTTTGAGAAATGGCTAAGCCAAGAACAAATTCTCTCTCATTGTGGTTGTTGACTTATTCAGTTATTCGACCATGTGGCAAACGGACTCGATCTCCACAAATGGAACCCTCAGTTCTGAATGATTAATTGTCAGGAGGCTTGTGAAGAATTTTTCGCTGCGAGGCTTCTCGGCCGTTTCTGTATCATCTACAGAATGTAACAGCCACCGCCGAGCTAAATGAGCAGGATATGTAATAAAATTAAAGCTGTTGCTTTGACTGAATGTGATTTCACTTAATATGAAGTATTTTTAAACAGCATAAGAAAAAAAAAAAAATCCATGAAAATACAGCCAACCTCCTTGAACAAATGGTGAGTTAATGCAGGACAGAATTGGCCCTCGATTTCAGAAAGAACTGACTCACATTATAAGCCAGTTAGTCTCATTCACCGGTTGACTGTCCAAGATATTTATGGATGAATAAAAATAAGGATGAATAATCCATCCTGTTTTCCCTCTCACATACTCCGAATACTGTCAAATGTGTCTTTAATTATTTAGAATATTTTAAATGCCTTCCTTAACGAGATTATATTAACCGTGTTTAATTGTCGGACTAGTGTGTCATCAGCCAACGCTTTTCTAAAGTGCTTAATCTTTCTTGGTTATGTTGTGGTAAGGAGTATCATCACTGCTGAGACTTTGTTTTCATCAGGTGAAGAACTGCTACTTGTTTGTTACAGCAATAAGGGAGAACATAAGGAGAGATGGTGGGTGCACAAATTACATATACTACGAGACGTGATGTGTTGTGATTTGAGCATCAAACGACGTTTGGTTGGGATTAGTGTGTAGTCTATATGTTCCGAACGTCATTCTTTTGAGCACACATTTTAAGACAGGGCCAATTCCACAGATGTTTACATGCTAAGGCTGCTGCTATTTATAGCAACAATGATATGATTAATTCTTTGATTAATGCCAGATCCACCTGTAAACCTCATCAGCAGTGAGTACGTTCTCAATCATGATCACCAAACGTTGGAAAGGTAATCAGTAATCATTTAGTTCGGTGCCGTCAAATCTAAACTAAAATTAGAATTTGCTTTACCATGAAGTGTAGAAATGCACAGCAGAGAACTACTGAAGCAAAAGGGGGAAAAAGCATTTAGGTATGTTAAAGAAAATAATTAAAAAGACAGCACTACTTTGTCACAAATTTAAATTTTCTAACAAATAATGCATGTGAGCCACAGGAAATACTTAATCACAGAAATCAAGCTTCAAAATCTGTGTAGTGTGTAATGTATGCGTAGTATTTAGTTTCTCTCATTATGTTTTAATTGCATGACTTTATTCAACATAGAAATTCATATTTAAGCTTGGTCTTAAATGTGACTTTTGTTATTAATATATTTCTCAGGATAAGGGAATTTGCATCCTTTTATGTGCACACTTTCCATGTGCATGTGGCCCCTACAGGGACGAGGTTATCATGTTTGTGTTTTTTTGTATGCCGTGGTAATTCTGCCAAAATCCTTTGCTCCCCTGCCCTCAGGTTGGGTTCTGAAAACTGGCACCGAGACACAAGGCGACGCGGTGGCATCAACCTGCTCCACAGCCACCTACAGAGCTGGGCTGCAGTATTTCCAATGCGCCAGCCAGAGCAGGGAGTGGAACCAATGCTGGTGTGATTAGTCTGGCTGGGGGGTAAATGAAAACCATTATCAAGGTTTTTCTCTGTGCCGCATCCTAATGCAAAGCACAGGAGAGAGGTGATTTGAATTGCTAACGCTGCAGTAGCGATGCTCATTTGGAACTGGACAATCTCGATTGGGGGCTGCCTTTCTGTCTGCTGATTTTGTTTTATCATATGTCTTGAAATGAGCATCATTACGAACTGTGGTCCTCTCGAATGAGTGATGCTGCACTGGTCGGATCCTGTGGTGAACAGCCTTGTTATTTTGAGAAAAAAAAATGTGTTTGCAATAAGCAATTTCATTCCTTTTCAACAAAAAAAAAATTACATTATCTGCTGTGTTGTCATCCAAAATACCTTCAAATACTGTAGTATTTACAGATACGAAGGTGAATTAATCTTAAATCTCTATATTCAAGGCACACATTTGGAGAACGACAAGGACAAACACATTTAAATGTTTAATGATGTACAATCTGAGGCCCAGGTTGTTAATGCTGCCCAGACTAACTGGTCCGCACTGCTAGTTATCTCTAAAAAGCAGAGACAAAAGTACAACTTCTCCTCAAACTTAGAATGAACTGCATATTCTAATGTGCATTCAATTTTCTGTATGTATCAGGCTCAGTTATAATTTTGTTCCCCAATAAGTCAAAGTGAATAAGAGGCATCACAATCAGAATTCTGTGTTTATTCTTAGGGAACACAAGACTGAAGGGGCAACAGTCCATATATTAGCAGAGGTGGCAAAAGTACTCACTTTCTGTACTTAAAAGGAAGTACAGCTTCTTGTGTGATAAAATACTCCCATAAAAGTAGAAGTACTGATTCAACTCTTTTACTTTAGGTAAAAGCAAAAAAGTATAACTTTTCAATTATAATAAAGTACAAAAGTAAAAGTGCATTTTTTGCCATGAATGAAACAATACTTATTTACATCCCTTTAGTTTGAAAAATGAATGGGTCTGTCCTGAGAGTGTAAGGAGTATAAAGTACAGATATTTATGCAAAATAGTAGGAAGTAAAAGTAAAAAGTTACCAGAAAATAAATACTCAAGTAAAGTACGGACACCTAAAAAAATCTTAAGTACAGCAACAAAGTACTTATACTTTTTTACTTCCCACCTCTGGATCACACTGTCCAAAAAAAGTCCCATCAACAATAGTTTATCTGATCACCTTTGGATTTGATTACAGAACACTCTTACCATGTCATCAGTTATGCCACATAATGCTTATGTATTATTCATTTCTGTCCAGAATTGCATCTATTTCTTCTTAATAATGGGAGAGTTGGATCTCTGCATCGAGTCTTCTCCAACACAACCCAAAGATTTTCCATGGGGTTCAGGTCTGGACTCTGCGGTGGCCAATCTATGTGTGACAATGACGCCCCATGCTTCCTGAACCCCTCTCTCATCAGCCTAATGAGCCCAGTGAGGGTTTTTCACCCAGCGTACTCGAGTCCGTATCCGAGTACACTACGGACTCGAGTCCACTTCATTTTATCCATGTGAATACAAACGTACCGTACTTGAGCACCGTACTGGAGTCCACATGAGAAGGGGGGACTCAGATCCGGGCCGCCTGGACCCCATTTCAATACAAGTACATGCGAATGCATCTGGGCCCGGATCACAGATGCTAGACCGGACCGCTACATCCGTTTACGACTCCGATTACAAAAGTGACCTAATCAACATCAGACCGTAGATGGCGCCAAAATGTTTGAATCTGCCAAACAACAAAAGGACAACACCACTGTTGAAGGTAAAAATATCAGGGACAACGACAAACGTTCTTCACATTGCCTCAGACAGGATAACAGATACAACAATATTGATAACAGATAGAAGAGTATTGATAACAAATACAACAGTATTGATAACAGATACAACAGTATTGATAACAGATCCTACAGTATTGATAACAGATACAACAGTATTGCTTGTTTTGCCACCACTGTAGACAAATGAATAGATCGGTCACTCGTTGATGATGTAAGGGTTTATCTTCTAACTTCTGCATTTGTTGAATAGAGACAGAATTCCCTCCACATTGCCACCTACTGTTTTGGCCCCATAACACCCATTCATATAAAAATACGGGGTGCAGTATGTGCACGTGAATGTAACTGGGGGAAAGGTGTAAAGTGTATCCAAGTACAGTACGGATCCAAGTACGCTGTGTGAAAACACCCTGAATCTCAGCATTGTCTAAATTTAATGTTACTCAGTATATTAAAAGAAGAAGGCACTCTGCATCCACAAGAGTTAAATAATTTGTTATATCAAAAAAAAATATTAATCACCGCAATAATTATAATAATGAAAGGCAACTACATATGTTCTTTAATCAGTCCAGGTGAGAACACTGTGTATGTAAACACTGACCGCAATCAAGCGCAAATAAAAATCCCACATTATAATCAATTCACCATAAAAATACAGATAAAAGCAAGAGGAAGATCGCTATAAACTCAGAAGGTCAGTAGTAAAATAGTTCTGGAGAACATCCGGAGTCTGTTTGCCAACTAATCCTTTGGCTTACGTAGAACCTATATTATTATGTTATTCTTTTTTAATGAGCAGTGGAGCATAATGTGCAGAGGAAAGCCTAATGGTCCAAAAGGGACCTGCTCAGAATGATGAAAGAGACTAATCCGAAAGACGACACACACTTCCAAGAGAGAACAAAAGCTTGCACGAGAAGAAGCCTTTGTTTGGCAAAAATGATAAGCAATGATTTGGACTCAATGCAAAACAAGCTCATTGTCAGCAGTAGGGTAAGTACACAAAATAGCAACAATGCATTGTGAACGGCCCAAAATGGCAGAAACACTGACGCTGTCTGCTTTCAGCAAATTCCTGCTGGCTTCCTGTTGGTTGGCGACACCTGTTTTCTGTTTAATTGTCATGAAGCAAAGACTCTCTTCCTGTCTTTCTCCTATATTTACCGCCCCTTATTCCCTTGTTTTCTCCACTCTCCCAATTTCATGGATGGGCATTCTCTCATGTATATTTCATGAGAGACACGCTTGTTTTACACACCACGTACCAACAGCCGTGTTGTGCCGCCCTGAGGGGGTCTCAACTATGCCAGCCTGTAATCTGCTTACACACAGAGCAACCAGCTCACAGCTCTCTTCACCAATTACACTCAATTCTTGGAATGGCCCTTTCCGTGACACAGGGTTGGTAGTGATCATCATGTGCTTCAAAGAGGCGTCGACAGAAAAAGAAGCAATACAGCATACATGTTTATGTCTTGAGGGGAGGTAATTGTTTGAGTGCTCAACATTGAGGCTGATAAAAGCACCCCTCTGAATTTGACAGTTGCTGTATTGAGTGCAAGGTCAGAGGGTCTAAGTAACACCAACATAACACCTGACCATAGCGCTCGTACGCCAGGTTTAGAGACTGAAGGGGCCGCTGACGACGCACGAGCTATGATCACCACAACGCACATTAGCACACGTGCACATGCGATCGCGTAAACTAGACGTTGCAGGTAAATGGGGGAGAATGTAGCGCTGTGTAGTGGGTAATGAGCGCTGATTGTTTGTGACGGGGCTGTAGTAAGGCTGATTTCCCAGCTGAGAAATGGGGGCTTTGTACACATCACAGGGCTGTCAGGAAAAGACAGAAAGTGGGCCCATAGCTTCACCGCTCTTCAGAAATAGACAGCCAGGACTACTTCACTGTTAAGCTTTAGACAGCAAACACAACTGGAGAGTGATGAAGGGAGTATTTTAAATATTTTGTGATGCAATTCTAACCTAATTTCCATGGAAATGTGCACTTGGGTGTTATACATTTGAGATGCGGAGAAAAAAAAAAAACACGGCTGTTATTAAAGGGCACAGTCACTTACTAATTCAGTGTCAGTATTTATGCTAAAATTTGCATGACACTCAGGTTAACATATAGTGGAAAATCTTGTGTATTCTATTTTGGTATTTTTTTTTTTGTACTTCACTAACATTATAATGCATGTCTGGTAATGGAATATTAATGGTTTTATTATTAAAAAAAAAAAAAAAGCTTTACCGCAGCTCAAACATGGGGTATGTTAGTCTGCTGCAGAGAGAAACAAGTATTTACCAGTTACAATGGAAAATGCCCTTGTAAATGCTACAGAATTAGTACACTGTAAAGATGATTTCTTTGTTTTCACTTTCATTGTGCACAAGTTACATTAATATTGTGTCAGGGTAATAATTCTTTTGATTAGTGACCATATAAAGCTAATGGATTTTGTTTGCATACATCGCATTACAGCCTGGATTGATATCACTTTTTCATTAGGGGTTCCCTTAGTTGATGACACATAGTCAATAATTCATTGATCTCTGTGTGTTTTATTCATAAGTCTTACAAAGTAGAGGGGATCATTAAGGAGACTTTTTGCAAGCTTTGACTACTACTCAATGGAGGGAAATTATTTCTTCTGAATATGTGATGACAGCAGCACCCTGTCGTAGTTAAACTATTTATATCCCCCAAATGACCTGTAAGAGGCCATGGGTTCAAACAGAGTTACAGGCTAATCTATCCCATCCACAAGTCAACAACTGCAAATTAATAAATGTCTGCTTAGTTTTTAGTTTATCCAATCACTCACAAGAACAGAAACAGCGCATATGGACATTTTGTGATCATGATGTACAATATAATATGGTGAAGAGTATGAAGAAGACATCCAATTAACCTTAAATGTCCCACAGAGACATAAAAAATTAGAAATAAAACAGTTGGAATGTACTATAGCAAGACCAACAAAAACATGCCCAATATCTTTGTAAATGGAGAAAAATTAAATATTGTATAGTAAAAAAGACACCCAGTTGACCTTAAACGCCCCATATAAACATAAATAAATGTAAATAAAACAGGTAGAATGTACTTTATCAACAATAAACTCAAAAACACATCCAATATTTTTATACATTCAGAAAAATTAAATATTGTAACAGAAATTAAATACCTAAGGACACATTTGCTGGGTACTACTGCTGGGTTTAAAACACATAATAAAATAGTATGCAATTCAGTAAAATACAGCGTCTCCTCATTAAGACAAATTAGAAACAGTTTCACATTTGATGCAGTCATGCTTATACTTTAAGGCCATGATTGTTCCACACATGACCGACTGTATGTCCAGCTGGTCTCAATCCAACGAGAACACAATCAAACCACTCAGATGTCTATAAACAGGCATTAAAAGTACTCAATAAAAAAATGCCCCTCGCTATCATCATTGTAGCATCTTAAACAAACACAAAATGCTAAGTTTTGACAATCTAATTGTATATTCTAATGCACAAGCCCTTTTCAAAAGTATTAATAATATTGCTCCAGCTCTATTAAAGACATTTATTCAACTTTGTTCGGAACAAATGACCTGTCTCGGTTTCATTCTCGGTCCACAGCTCACAAAACCTGTGTAATCCTGAAGAGATGTTCTGCCTTTACACAGTCGGCGTTTTCTTTTAAAACCATCAAACAATGGAACCAGCAAGTTGTCTATTGAGCTGAATACTTATTTTCAAAAATAATAAAAAAAAACCCAAACATATCCCCAATTCCCAACTGTGTCAACATGATAGATCAGTGTTAGATATTGACTTTTTTTAAGTATGATTTTAAAACCTAGGTTTTACGAATGAAATATGATGAAATTGCTTTTTTTATTTTTTTTGGAAACAACATAAAATTATAAAATTGAAATAAATATAAACGTTTTCAATTGTAATTATGAGGTAAGATTACTTTTGTATTGCATGTAAAGAAAATGTTTTATACTGTGCGTATCTGCCCGGGGACAGCAGATGGAAACTAGCTTGTAGCTAACTTTGGTGCAAAGTAGGAATGCACAATATTGGAAAAAAAACTGAAATTGCAATTTTTTTTAACCGTGCAATTACTATGATAACTCAGGAGGATATAATAGCTGTGTGGTACCAACGTGAATGGTCAAACAAATTACTTGTGTTACCTCTCATTGTGGCAACAGGTGCAAGATACTGTCGACACAGAACATGTGTTTCACTTTCATCCTTCTTATGGCTGAAAAAAATTCCACATAAGCAATGTTGCTTTTCTTTTTGCCACTAAGTCTTTTCATTTTCGGTGATTTTCTCTTGTTCGTTGCTCATTTTTCAATGTTGTTATAAGTGGCTCACTCCAGACTGATTAAGAACAATTGTGATTGGTGGATCCCTGCTCACAGTGTGTGAAATCAGAGAAGAATACATTGAGTTTATTTTCCTCCTATATTGCAGGATCTGCCAAATGACTATTGCGCACACATACATTGCAATGACGATGCTTAAACAATATACTGTACAGCTCTAGTGCAGTGTTTCCCAACC
>JAPTGZ010000010.1:16303378-16317026 GCA_029814645.1 Fowleria isostigma | reverse complement strand
GATAGATAGATAGATAGATAGATAGATAGATAGATAGATAGATAGATAGATAGATAGATAGATAGATAGATAGAGATGTATGTATGTATGTATTTTATGCTGAGTAATCAAAAACAATGTTTTAGAGAAAATAGAAATTGACCCTGATGTGGCTTGGTCAGGCCTAAAAGTCAATCCAACTCAATCATGATACGTTTGTTCTTTAAATAAAACTGTTGGATTCTTGTTGCTTTATTCCAGTGCTCAGGATGAGGTTCCACTAGTTACTCTACCAGACTGGAGGCCAAATGCAGGTATGAGGCGTTGGCGCTCACTGACAGTGCAAATGTATGTATGATAACTGTGTAGACTAATCTTTTTCCTTTTTTGTAGAATACATAACACAATATTTCTACAACGCTGAACACATTCGACAGGGCGACTGGACGTGGAGCAAACAACAAACAGGTACAAAAAGAATATTAATGAATACAGTAATAGAAGGCACTGATGATTGAAGCCTAATGAATGTGATGATGATTAAATCAAATCGGTTTTATTTTTGTTATCAAGACAGAATGTTGTTGGGTTTGGTTATCAGTTCACTGTGATAGAAAAGATAAGTGAAGTAACCTTTAATTTTGATGATGAAATGGAACGTCGGTCCACAGTTCTATTTTAATCTCCGGGCAGACTTTTACTGTGTATGTGCCATGCTGCATATCGCTAATTGATCTGAAGCAGGCTAATAATCTTTTATAGCCTGATGTTCTCCTAGGGGCAATCACAGTAGAGGACCAGCACTTGAGATTTAAATTTAGCACAAAACCCTCTAAACAGCTACTTTGCATTTAATTATAACTGCACCGCACAACAGATGTATTCATAGTTTCATCACAATAACCAAAAAATAAGGCCATTTATGCAGTGATTACAGTTCTGACTTATAACTTGTCTTCTTTAACTCTTTCCCCTTTGGACACCTACTGGGAAAAATCCATATATATGTTATATTTAGTTTTTCCGGTGTTTTAAATAAAAAAAAAACTACAAATAAATACAAAGTTAAAAAATTGCAAATAATTAAAAAATGACACAAATAAAGAAATAAAAAAAAAAATTAAAAATCAAGAAAATGTATTATTTAATCACATTGGTCGTCCTAGTGGTCACCTTCACCTATCACAGCCTCTGTTACATTTGAAAAAAACAAAACCTCCTAATGGTCAAATCAATCAAATCACATCTTTAGTGATTTAACAAAGTTTAATCAAAACTTGTTGTTAAGAGTACGGTGGTGGTGGGGTGTCATCAAATGTCGCCTTTATGGGGGAAAGAGCTAACATGTTATGACGTAAAGTTTATTTTGAGTGAGTATTGAGGTCATTGAATTGTGGCCCAGAAACATAAAAACATTGTGTATATGTGTATTGTGTAAGGGGAGGGGTCTGTCTCATATATGACATATGTGTGTGTGCTTTTCAGCTTCAGGAGTTGAGATAAGTATTTTAAAGAGTCGGGTGCTGCGGCTTCATGTCAGGGCCTGTCTGGAGTTCTGGTACTTTGTCCAAGATGCGGGCCGTGGTTCCACACTTCAGGTTCAGCTCATAGGCCACAGTGGTCTGTTAGATTCCTGGTCTGTAACGGTCTATCCCACGGACTCATGGAGACAAGTGTTTGTCCCACTTACACTGATCGCACGACCAACTCAGGTAAAAAAAAAAAACAAGCACAAAAAAAAAAAACAAATACACACTTTAATTGATATAAAATCTATACAAAACTTTATTGGTATGAATATTATTTCTGTCTTATTATTAAATTAGATTGTACTCACGGGGGAACGGGCCACATTTGACTACGTCGGTGTGAGGACAGGCTTCTGTGGTGAGTATTTACCTCATTTTCTGTAATAGTGTCCAAATTAAAAAGGCAAATTACATTTACTCTGCTTTTATTTATACATGTTATGTATGGGAGTGATTCATGTCATGTGTTAGTCATCATCTTTATAAGACTAGTTGTCAAATTACTACGACTCCCCTAAAATATCTTTGATTATCGTTTTAATTCATTCATGTTATCACATATATTTTTGACATTGTGCTGGTTGATGAGCCTGAAAAAATGTATTACAGTGGTTTTTAAAATTCTGTCAGTCTTATGTGTTAAAACTATCTTATTTTGTCACTATAATGGTTTAGATAAATAGATGGGTTAAGTCAAGGGACTCAAATATGTGACCCAGGGGGCCAAGTCCGGCCTGCCAAAGAGGCCAGTCTGGCCAGTGGGATGAAGTTGTGAAATGCAAAAATTTTCATTCATAACCTTTATTTTACCAGGAGAGAAAAGCTTATTGAGATTAAAAACCACTTTTTCAAGAGTGTCCTGGCCAAGACAGCAGCAGCAGCAGCAGAAGTTACACAGAATAAAAATTACAGCAACACATCCACACTATATATTAAAAAAAAAACCTAAAACACAATAAAAGACAGTACCAAGCCCAAACATAAAACACTAGATAAAAACATACATATAAAACACCACCATTAATTTAAAAGGCACTACAAGTATAACAACAATGTTCCTTAAAAGCATCACAAAGCAGAACCCAATTCAATCAGTTGAAAATGACACGAAAGATACAAACAATCAAGGATGTACAGAACAATATGATAAAATACCAGCATAATTACCTATAAATAATGACAAATCTATTTTTCTCTTTAGTGTAAAAAAGTAACAGTACATGAAAATGTTGACATTTATAAACTATTTCATAAAAATGTCTTTTAAAAAAAGTCAATTTTTACCAATATTCTGTCTGTTATTAGACGTTTTGTGCATTGTTGTAGATCCACTGTGATCTGTAAGTTGTAATGAACATGTGAAAATGATAAACTGAGACAGAATTTTGTGAAAATTGCACTTATTTTTCTTCAGATCTCAGGTTATTCATGTTATTCACATTTTTAAAAAAATAGTTTGTACGTGTAAACATTATTATAATGTTATTTTACTTGCTAAACTATATTTTTGAATATCTTTTTATTCCCATAGGTGTGGGTCTTGTTTTGGGCCCCAATATTTGATTAAACATTCATCAATTTTGGAATGGCTCAGATCTGTAGTCATTATTAGGTACATCCTGGGGGGAAATCTGGATACATTTAACTTTTACTATTGGGTTGAAATAGCTGGAAAAGATACCAAAATAAACCCAGTTTCATGGAAGCACCGATTTACATTTTTTTAAAGGGTACTTTGTCGATGTAAACATTTTCATTATGTAATTAAACTTCTTCCCTGTTACTATTTTACTGGTCCAGCCCACTTCAGATCATATTGGGCTGAATGTGACCCCTGAGGTTTAATGGTTTACAAAATGATACCATGTCTGAAGTCATCAGTATGCATGAAACAGGTGCAGAATATAAAAAACTCACAATGCAAACTGCAACGTAGTCAAAAGAGAAGTGGCTATGCTGGCAACTTTACACTGAATCCTTACTATATAAATTATTAAATATATTAAATATTCAAGATAGTTTTACAAACACTAAGAATTTGCCTAATGTGTGTTAGTGTTGCACATACCTCCAGTGTTTTAGTCGTCCTGAACCCATCCTCCTTGACTGTCAGTTGCAGGGCCATGTCCCTGCATATATGAATTAGGTTCAGACTGTTACCAGGAAAGTTAAACCGTCTGTAAGAAAAGCAAAAAGAAGGAGAGAGAGAGAGAGAGACAGAGAGAGACAGAGAGAGAGAGAGAGAGAGAGCTTATGAGTGGACAAAAATGAGATTCAGTTCCTACTTTTGAAATCCATTTGTTTTCAGTTATGTTACTATATGGAGGTAAATGAAGAAATCATCTAGTACAGGGAATTTAAATCTGTTCACTGGTTCGTTTGTTACATTATCCAGCACTAATTGAGCATAATTTCTCATTAGCGATAGTGTTAATTCCAGACATAGTATTGCAGCTCTATTACAGGTATTGTTTTTCTTGGTCACATCCTTCACAGGACAACAGTGTGAACCCAACACAGAACTATGGACAGACAAATCCACCCTTTGTGTCTGTATGAATGGACAACTCTCCTGCTCTTGTGCTGAGTGTCCTGAAGGCCAGATCTGTGGTCCTCAAAACAAAACCTACCCTTTAGTGCCGGCAGAAGTTGGGACATGCACTATACACACCGACACAGACTGCAGCACTTTTGATGGCGCGCTGTTCCGGTTCATGGTCCCTTGCACCTACATACTCGCTAAGACCTGCTCAGCGACTGAAACCCTGCCCCTGTTCGCTGTGGAAGTGGTCAATGAGCAGAATGGGAACTCATCTTTTACAACTGTGGAGCAGGTCAATGTGAACATAGATGACTTCAGGATATCCCTGCTGAGAAGGCAGACCGAACGGGTTGCGGTGAGTTACTGTAAATACAACTGACGCCTCCGAGAATACCTAAAACAAGGACTCCCAAACTCCTGAACATCACATTTAATCATCAACAAAAGTATTATTGTTGCATATATTCATATATTTCTTAGTTCCCACCAGCAATTAACTCATAAAGACCCAGCACTGCTTTTGTGTCAGTTTCCAAATGAAATTTTCTTTTTTTTTTTTAATTTAAGACCCAAACATCCAGCATCTAACAATTTATTTATGCACTGACATAAAGTGTTTAATCCTAGCTGATCCACTAATCCATGTAAATAATTTGTATAAAATCCAAATATTCATCTTTTCATGGTCATGAGATATGACCCATTTGGATGGTCAGAGGCTCTAGGTTACCATGGAAACACTGTCGTCTTCTACAACATTGATTCACCAGTAAAGCCCATGGAGTTGGATCAATGACAGTGGATGGACACACTTTGTTTTTGTTCAGTTAATGATAGATTTTACTGAAAAAATCACGTTTTCTTCAGTGTTCTCTGTTTTTGATATAATAATCCTCAATTTTACTCTACACTTTAATGAACATCTACATGATTATTAAATTAAATGTTGAAAAATACCTGATTTTCACAGAATAAAACACACAAGCACAAACACAAGACACAGAAGATAATATTACAATAAATGGTGATAAACCACTTAAGGATACTTAAATATAGAGTAAAAAATTATTTGGATAGTGCCACAAATGTCACACTAGGTCCTTATGAGTTAAATGCTTAATGGCCTATCTTGCTTTGCACTTTTTCAAAATCAGTATATTCTATAAAAAAAAAAAACATAATATTATAAACTTAATGGTTCAGCTGAAGAAATCAAAATACGCATTTACAGATTACACAAATTAAACTTGATCATTGACGCAGTTGATTCCATCTAATGTAATGTTTTTGCTGAAACTATATTTCCCTCCTAGTATACCGAGTCTCCATTTCATATTGATCTCAGCATCATAATTACCATAGTAATATCTGTGCAGCCTCATTTTGTGGTACATTGGCCCTGGCTGTTATGAGTGCTATAAGCTGAGTAATGTACTGGATGAAGCAGGCCCTGTATCTGCAGATAAACTGAGGTTATCATAAAGTGCAGAGTTTAGCGATACAATGTCCTCGGTCTTTTGTAGATGATATATGTCCTCAGAGAGCTGCTTTTGGTGGAAACTGTTAAAGTGGCTCTATATTGCTGATAACTGCTGTTACGAAAGTCTAAACTAGTGCTGCACTTTAGGTTAATGGAGTCTGGAAGAAACTTCCTGTGACCCTCTCCAACGGCACTGTCATCATGGGGAACCCTGCTGCTGTTGTCGTGGAAACCAACTTTGGTCTTACCATTTCGTATGACAGTGCCGGTGCCGTGCACGTCAACCTGCCATCCTCTTACGCTGATCAAGTCTGTGGCTTGTGTGGAAACTTTAACAACGTCATGGAAGATGATCTCCGCAAGCCTGACGGTACAGATGCACAAAATGCCACAGATCTGGTTGAGAGCTGGCAGACGGGGGAAACCACCTCGTCATGTGAAGCCATTCTCGTGCCCCATCGGTGTGACCAGGCACAGAAGGAAGAGTACGCCAGTGTGCTGTACTGTGGAGGCCTCCTCTCCAACACCGGACCCTTTTCTGGCTGCCTGGCACTTATAGAGGTGCAGAGCTACTTCAGAAGCTGTGTGGCTGGCATGTGTACTAGTAATGGTGACCAAACTGTGCTTTGTGAGACACTACAGGCCTACACGGACATTTGCCAAAAGGCTGGAATCAAAGTTCCCTCATGGAGGAACTCCACATTTTGCCGTATGTTGCTTTATTGCCTTTACTTTTCATTTATCCACATTCTGTAGCTGAAGTAGGAGAAAAAGTAATGAATAATAACAATAACTGTAACACTAAGGTCATCGTCCATCTCACTCTTGCATTCCCTGCAGCCTCTCAGTGTGGCCAAAACAGTCAGTTCAACCCATGTGCAGAGGGTTGTCCAGAGGTATGCGCCGGTTCAGACTTAACCGGATTATGTGGAAGCTGTGTGGGAAGATGCGAATGTGATTCTGGTTTTAAACTAAGTGGGGGAAAGTGTGTTCCTGCAGAGGACTGTGGGTGCTGGCTTGATGGTCAACACTATGAGGTACATCAAGCTGGCCAACTAAGAACAATCACTAATTCACTTCATAGCATCACCTAACCATTCATTTCATAAATTAACCAACCCACTCTATTTTTCTTGCAGAAAGGAGAGTCCTTCATGCGAAAGGAGTGCACATGGCAGTGCCTCTGTATGGGTAATAATGTTTTGGAGTGCAGTGTAACAAAATGCTTGGACGATGAGGTTTGTAAGGTCAAGGACGGGGTCAGAGGATGCTTTTCTTTTCAACCTGCCACCTGCAGTGTGTATGGTGATCCGCATTATATCACTTACGACGGCTTCAGTTATGACTTTCAAGGTGGTTGCAGTTACACACTAACAACCACATGCGGAGGAGAAAGCTCAGTCAAGTTCAAGGTGACTGGACACAACATACACCATCCCCATCAGAACTTGACCCGATCTAGGCTGGAGGCTGTGACTCTTCAGGTTGACGGTCTTCAACTCACTCTCAACCAGAATGGAGCGGTCTACGTAAGTATCACAAATTCTCATTACTCATTTTCGTCTACAGAGGTGTCAAATAACAAAGTACAAATACTTTACTGTACTTAAGCAGAAATTTAATTATTTACACTTTATTGGAGTAATTACTTTTCAGCCAACTTGTTACTTCTGCTCCTTACATTTACTCGCAGTTATCTGTATTTTCTACTCACATTTTAAAAATAGCCAATAATCCTATCTCATTCTGGCTTGTCATTGTTCAAATGAATAAAAACTATCCATATGTATTGCACCATCTAAATAGAGCGAATTTGATTGGGGTTGGATGAGAAGTATAAGCATATACCATTCTGACACCCTATTGGTTTGTCCACGATCCATCAGACCTGATTTTTTGCACCATTCAAATACTTACATTCTACTAGTCATCATACCTTCCACTCCATGAAACACATGTTAATGCTCAGTAGTACACATATATGGTTCTGTAATACACTTGCGTTGGACTAAAATGTCTTCATTTTTAATGGGCATATATGAGCTGAAACAGATAGCTTGGTTTCAACATTATCTTTTTATTTTAACACTATTGTCCTTATGGCCTTTAGAAAAATGTTTTTTGGGGAGGTGGGGTAGTGCATTATAGACTCCTGTGGCACCACCTAATCTTTTTTCCCCTTACATTTACTTTCGTACTTTAAGTAGTTTTGAAAACAGTATTTGTACACTTTTACGTGAGTAAAAAGCTTGAGTTGATACTTCATCTTCTACAGAAGTCTTTTTAAACCCTAGTATCTGTACGTCTACCTGAGGAATGAATGTGAATACTTTTGATACCTCTGTTCATCTATTGAAAGTTGCCAATGCAACACATACAGTTTTACTGCAGCATAAGCTGTCATAAAATTCTGTTCCACGCAGTCCAAGATACAATGTTTCTTGACCTGTAAGGAACCATTTCACTGGATTGGACCGTCATTGGTCTGTATCCTCTACTGTGATTAAGTTATGACACCTAATAACTTTAGTATCACACACCCATGTTTATGGGGGCTGTTATTGCTCTGTGTCAGGCCAACAGAAGAAGGTGGTTGTTTTGTCATTTGGGGTTTACAAGAATACACCAACTAACCCCTGTTCCACCTAATATTCCCCTGGACTTCTGTTTAGTAGCTGAGTGGTTGCACAACATATCTTGTAGAAAAGGCATTATTGAAACTGCTCTGTTCTATTAGAGACTTACAAAAAAAGTTTCATTTCTTATTATTCATAATATACCGTCTTCTCTTCAGGCACCAAATGGTCCTGTGACCCTCCCCTTTTCCAGTCATGGTGAATACGGCACAGTGAAAATCTACACAGCCAACAACTATATTACTTTGACAACAACCTTTGGCCTCAAAATGATGATAGATGGGAAGAATAGATTATTTCTACAGGTGGATGAGCAGTATAAATATGAGCTGTGTGGACTGTGTGGCACCTATTCCGACCACCAAGATGATGACCTTGTTACACCAGAAGGCAAAAACGCAACAGGGCCATTTGAGTTTGGGGACAGTTGGAGGGTAAAGAATGATACAGAGTGAGTACACACTGAGAATCAACACGTTTTCCCAACAAAGCTCAAGAAAATTAAGACATTCAATACCATAAGGCAAAAACATTTTGCAACAGCAGATAATAGATTAGAACATATGGATGTATCTTTTTTTTTTTTTGGTAGAAGGTATTCATTTGCAATTTATTCATTGAGTTTTACAATAGGACTGGACAATCATTCATGAAGATTATAACAATCAATAATGTGCAATTTTTACTCACTATGAATGAGATCTGAGAGCCGATCAGACAGCCATGGTCCAAAATTAAGGCAACTTAAGTGGCAAATGTGAGACATTTTCCATTTGCCAAGTAAACCTTGGAATGTTGTCCACTGCACTGGCAGGAACGTTTACACAGGAATAGTCAGGAAATAAAAACAATGCTGTGAATCTGCTCCCCATCTTTTGTGTCATTCACTGGCACGTTGCTTCTGTCCAGCCTTTTGTCTGCTTTAGACACACATAAATTGGACATTTATAATGCATAAACTCTGAAATTTACACTGCTTTGAACAAACAAAATATATTGTTACAAAACATATTAACCCATAAAGACCCAAAGAACCATCAGTGACACAAACTATTGACTGATGTAAACTGTTTAATACCTGTTGATCCACAAATCCTATTAATACATGTAAATAACTGATTTAAAATGAAATTTGTTAGATATATGTCATTTGGATGTTCAGAGGCTCTGTAGTTAACATGGAAACACCAACATCTTTTACAACATTGGTTCTGGAATTTCCTCTTATGGAATTTATGAAGGAATATCTTATCTTGATTCAACAGTTAAACCCATGGAGTTAGATCAGTGACAGTGGCTTTTAGATTCAATTAATGATATCTTGCTGAAAAAATTACTTATTGTTCATTTTTTCCTCTGTTTTAATATAATTAACTTTGAATTTACTCTGAAAACATGTTTTCATGAACATCTACAGGATCTGTGCATTAAATATAGGGCAATACATGATTTACACCAAAAAAAAGCAAAATACAGTGGATAATATTGAGAAAAATTGATGAAAAATTTGGTAAGAAAAGTAGAAATAGACAAAAATAATAATCTGCAAACTCGCACAAAAGTAGTACTGTTTCAACAAGGACTTCATGGTGGATGGTTAAAAGAGTGAACATTTATACATTATTTTCCATCAATTAAACTGATTTTGTTCTTTTAAATAATTAAAACCTAAAATCCTTGAAATATTCCATAAGAGAAATTGATTTTTTTAAAATCTATTAAACAAAATGCTGTCACTCCATTCTTGAACAACAAATTTTCACATATCCTTTGTGATCATTTTCAAGTTGCCTTACAGTACCAAAATAGTATTAATATTTTTAACAATATTTATATATTTCTAACAAAAAATTGTAGATTATGATAAATATTTCTATTAAAAACAGAAACATGTAATAATATTTTTTCTTTGCCCAGCCTTATTTTATAATCCCTCAAGCTCTAGCATGAAAGCAGTATTTTCAGATTGATCAATAGCCAATTACCATGTGATTATCAGCTAAATAAAACAATATAGCCCCTTTCAAACATGCATTCCAGAATGTCTCCAGACAATTCCACCCAGCGTCATCTGTTCAAACATACTACTCTGCGCCGGATTATGTCAGTTTTGCCTACATTCAGATATAAGGGACATTCTCTGGATGGATTGTTCGGGTGTTGGAAGCCGCACTCACAGCTTTCCCTCCAGTCCCTCCTTTCAACCCTTCAGGCGGAGCGTGTCCAGATCTTGACCTGACATTCTGAACAACAACATCTCACCAGTTAATGTCCGGATTTAATACTAGGGGGTCAGCCGGTTATTATCCGCGTAAAGTTAACCGCACATGAGCCAAATGGTTGTGTTCAGACACATGGGTCAAACGGATGAAGTCTGGAGAATGTCTGTGTTCCATAGCATGTTTGAAAGGGGCTTATGATACATAATAGCTCAGAGTGGAAAGTTGAATTCAGGGGTCATAAAGTTATAATGTACCAAGTGCATCTATCTAAATGTCAAAACTATCACCTCTAGGTGTGTCGCATATCCAAATAAACCCAGACAATGCGATTCTGAAGAGGAGAATGACGGCTACAGGGAATGTAACATACTACTGACGGATGCCTTCAAGCCTTGCCATGAGGTCCTTCATCCAGAAGTGTACATCACCAGTTGTGTGTACGACTACTGTGCAACAAGTGGTGACCAACACACGCTTTGTGAGTCTCTGAAGTCCTATGCAGCAGCATGCCAGGTTGCAGGAGTGGAGCTGGTCAACTGGGAGACCAACACAGCCTGTGGTAAGTGTTTTGTGTGTACAATATACCAAACACATCATTTTATACTGCAATTCCCCACTAGTATAAAACCCCTGGAGCCTAAAAAGCCCAACAGAGAGTGAGAAGAAGCATAGCTTATTAACTCCCACCCTCAGTTTTACCACTTAATGTGTGTGGTTGCTATTTGAGTTAAAGAATTATTTGTGTAGATGCATTAGTACACCTCAGTATCATCACAACTAAGTTTTAATTTTTGTTTTACTGTGTTTGTTTTAGTTTATTTTGCTTAAGCTGAGGAATGGTCACCCACATAAAAAAGGGAAGATGGAAAGAGAAAAAAATGAATAAATAAAATTAATTAATTTTAAAAAATATATATGTGTGTGTGTATATGAACTTAAAAAAGTAAAATAAAATAAATAAAAAAACAGAAAATCTTAGGAAATTTTTGTAAGAAAAGAAAGTGACAGAAATGGAAGAGAATGACACACAAAAAAATCAAAACTAATAATAACAATGATAATAATAGTTTAGTTTTACTCAGACGTGAGTCACAGACATAACAATACAGTCATAAACATGCAAGAAGAAAATTAACCAGAAACATCAAACTTATGATTAACTAGTGTTACAAAACAAACATGACATCAATTAGCACTAAACATCCTGTTCTACGTTACACATTTGCCTTTCTCATTTACCCCTTGCTTTGTTGCCCTGTCTCATCAAATGTCTTCTTTTTCAAATATTTGTTTTACTTTACCCTCACTGTGAGCAGCTCTATCAGATGGATGACTGAAAGGGAGGTTTAGGTGTGGAGGGGGTGCTGGAAGCAAAATATCTTTTTTTGTGCCAAATAAGGCCAATGTGAAGAACTCATTTATTTTTTTGTTTGTCTGTTTTGTTTTTTTCCTGTATTTTTGTCCCTGTTTCAGCTGACCCCCCAACCACTGCGCCTCCTCCAACAACTTCAGCTCCTCCCTCTCCAACACCCGATCAGACTAGTAAGATTTTGTTGGGGAGCATTTGGAAGACTAATTTGTTACTGGTTTGAATAATCAGTGGCATAATTCTAAATGGATAAATATTTCAAGAATATAAATATTATGTTAATAATCATATTATAATATTTACTTATATCGTGGTTGTCTATGCTTGACTCCATAACGTTTTAAATAAATCAGAAGAGCAGAGTGGACCGATTAGATGAGTTAGTAACTGAGAACATCCACTGTGTTTATGTGTTTTTCCTTAGAATGTCCCATAAACTGTGACTTTGACAAAAACCTGTGTGGGTGGGTGCAGCTGATACAGGACAGTTTTGACTGGACGAGACATTCAGGTGCCACCCCATCACAAGGAACTGGACCAAATCAAGACCACACCAGTGGATGTAAGATACATCAAGTCACACAATCAAAACCGTTGTGCTTCTGTGATTTTCATAACTCATGCTGATTCTGCTGTTTTTTCTCTAGCTGGCTTCTATATGTATATAGAGGGAAACAGTGTAACTCATGGAGACTCAGCACGTCTGATGAGCTCAGTTTGCCATTTTAACGGGCCGGTCTGCTTCAATTTCTGGTACTACATGTATGGTTCAGCCACAGCCATGGCTCTCAACATCTACATAGTCAAAGACAATACAGCCACAAAGATCTGGTCCAAGTTGGACAACCAAGGGCCAGAATGGCGTCAAGGTCAAGTTGAAATAACAGTCTCTGGCCAATTTCAAGTAAGTCTGTCACTATTATGTGCAGAATATAAAGCCACAAAGATGTGAAAGGTTGCCTACTTAAAAGACTTTATGCAGCTAATTTTATATATATATATATTTACATATAAAATCTTTTTTCAGGTCATCTTGGAAGGAATTCGAGGTTCTACAGCTGAATCCGATGTGGCTATAGATGACATTTCCATTGACTTTGGATCATGCCCAGGTGACATTAATAGTAACACACTGATTACACGTGCTAAATTTTTGATGGTGACTTAATGGATTAGATTTATATAGCACTTTTCTATATCTATTAAGGCATACTCAAAGTGCATACAATGGATCCATTATTCATTCACTCTCACATTCTCACTCTGGTGGTGACAGCAGCACCAAACATTCATGCGCATTCATACACCAGTGTGAGTAACTGCACTGGAGGCAAGCTGGGTGAAGTGTCTTGCCCAAAAACACAACACCACATGACAGGGACAGAGCAGGAACCGAACCACCAACCTTTCAGTTACTGGATGACGTGCTCTAAATCCTGAGCCACGGCCATCCCCTTGGTACTGACATGAGAAGAAAAAGAATGTATCTATAATCTTTTACTTCCCATAGGTACTTCACCTGGAGTGATTAGTGGAACTGTACTTCCCTCAGTTACAACAGAAACACTTCCCTCAACTTCAGGTAATATGATAGGAAGTTCAATTTTATGATTCAATTATTCATTAAAAAGATTCTGCTTGGTTACAGATTAACACTCTTAGTTTAGGAATGACTGAATCTGCAGTTTTGCAGGTCATTTACAGACCATTTTAGGAAGTTACATACAATAACAACTGAGCAGTTGTGTTAATGTTTTGTAAATGTTTCCACTACAGTTTCCAGCTTCGACTGTAGCTTCGATCAGGGCCTTTGCAACTGGAGTCAGATGGTCACAGATGCTTTTGACTGGACATGGTTTAGTGGCTCTACACCAACTCTGATGACTGGGCC
>JAPTGZ010000010.1:16292506-16303278 GCA_029814645.1 Fowleria isostigma | reverse complement strand
TCTGATGACTGGGCCCTCTGCTGACCACACTGGTGGTAATGAACTGTCCTCTGTGTAAAACTATTAAAGATGACAAACCCCACATGGTGTTATGTTGTGAAGAACATCTTTATTACTGCCTGACAAAACTGTCAATATCACTTCATTTCTAGGTGGGTACTACCTTTACATTGAGGCCAGCGCTCAGCCACATGGAAACACTGCTCGGCTCATCAGCCCTAGGTTCTCAGACTCTGGTCCTCATTGTCTTCAGTTCTGGTACCATATGTACGGCTCCGCTGATACAATGGGCCTTCAGGTCTATTTGGTTCAGGACAGATGGGCTAATACTGTTTGGTGGAGGAGGAATGACCAAGGAAATATGTGGCATGCGGCTCAAGTGGACTTTACTCCATCTGGACCTTTTCACGTGAGTTAAATATAAAATACACAACTTTTTTATTCAATATTAGACCAGGGATCGGCAACCTTAAACACTCAAACAGCCATTTGGACCTGTTTCCCACAGAAAAGAAAACACAGAGAGCCACAAAACCTTTTTGACAGCTAAAATGAACACTGCATATATAATTTTTTAACTTAATGCCATGTGTCAGAGTCCTGCACTGGGTCAGGTGCCCACTGGTAACCTGCAAAAGCATGCACGGATTAGTAAAAAAAAAAAAAAAAAAAAGAAAGATTTTTGCAGGTATGGGCATGGTTAAAATTAAACAAAATGTGGGGGTAGTGGGTAAGGCAGTGAAAAAAAAGAAGAAGATTAATGGACGAAAATAACTGTCGGGACAGGACATTTAATGATGATCATCATCTAATTTGGTTGTGGGTGATCCACTTCCGGTTTGTTTTATTTTAAAGTGAGTTCACCTCTGTTTATTTCTGGTCAAAGACACCATTAAGCAGCACATATTAGAGATTTATTGATGGTGTGCATTCTAGCCAAAAATAAAAGTGAGTTCCTACATATGTGAGTACGAGTAGGTGCGGCTTGGACAAGTAATAAATGCGGGTAGTGTGTCAGGTTGCGGTAGGAGAGGCTTCGACAGAACATCAGCTCCTATCATTCACTGACAGAACCAGCTCTAAGAGCTCTTACGTTTGCATCCAACGCATCACTGATCAGAATACAGTCTTTAACCTCATCCACTAACAAATAAGACTAACATTTTAAACCTTTACCATTATTTTATTGAGCGGCAAAAAATTAAACTTATTTTGTTTTTTTATAATACAAGAGCAGAAGGATGAAAGAGCCACATGCGGCTCCGGAGCCATGGGTTGCCGACCCTTGTGTTAAATGTTTCCTAGTAAAACATTTTTTGAGCTACAAAAAAGAATATGTACAAATCTAACTAAAATATGAATAAAAGGCTGACTTGAATACTTGGTCTCTATTCCCTGGGGTTTGAGATGTAAGTAATAACTCAAGAGTCTGCATGCTTGCAGTTATTTTGAACATACATACATACAATTTCTGTTTCAATGAATATCAGGTAAAAAAGGTACTTCAGCCATGTTTTATTTTTCATATTAATGTGTTATATGTCTATCTTTTATTCTTTAGTCTTACATATTGTCACTATTATAAACAACTTGTGTACTTGTACAATTGTAGATCATCTTTGAAGGGAGGAGAGGTTCAAATGACCAGTCTGATGTGGCCATAGATGATGTCAAACTTTATCGTGGGCCTTGTACAGGTAATATTTTCAATATGTTTGCATAATTTGACCTACCTACAGACGTGTCAGAATCAAAAAACCTATTTCCATAAAATGGTAATATACCTTTGATAGTACACAATTATAACTACAATTTTAGATAATTACATGATTAATCACTTCCCTTATGTAACTCCTCAGGGCTGAAAAACACAACTGGACTTGATCTTGATCTTCCAGGGACAATCGGAGAAGTCCGCCCTCCAAACACATGTAAGGGGCAGAAGTTGATGGAAGACTTTTTGCTGTGAACAACAAAATATGTTGAAGTGTCTTTGTTCCATTTTATACTATTTTAAATGACCTGAATTACACTGGGTGGGTTATATCTCCATGCAAGTTACCACTAAAACTACTTGCTTACCAATTCAACAAACATCCTATAACTGGAATCGATCAACAAGTGAACAGAACAATTAACCAGAGGAAGTTTATGCATACATTAAAAATATGTACTTGTCTGATAATTACTGAATCCAGAGTTTTTGTAGATCATTTAGTCAATAGATTGACAATTTAGTAAAAGCTCAAATAGTAAAACTTTTATTTTTCATAATGTTTCCACTACAGTTTCCAGCTTCGACTGTAGCTTCGATCAGGGCCTTTGTAACTGGAGTCAGATGATCACAGATGCTTTTGACTGGACATGGTTGAGTGGCTCTACACCAACTCTGATGACTGGGCCCTCTGCTGACCACACTGGTGGTAATGAACTGTCCTCTGTGTAAAACTATTAAAGATGACAAATCCCACATGGTGTTATCTTTATTACTGCCTGACAAAACTGTCAATCTCACTTGATTTCTAGGTGGGTACTACCTTTACATTGAGGCCAGCGCTCAGCCACATGGAAACACCGCTCGTCTCATCAGCCCTGAGTCCTCAAACTCTGGTCCTCATTGTCTACAGTTCTGGTACCATATGTACGGCTCCGCTGATACAATGGGTCTTCAGGTCTATTTGGTTCAGGGCAGATGGGCTAATACTGTTTGGTGGAGGAGGGATGACCAAGGAAATATGTGGCACGAGGCTCAGGTGGACTTTACCACATCTGAACCTTTTCACGTGAGTTAAATATGAAAACTTTTTTGTTAGATGTTAGATATTTCCCTAGCAAAACATTTTCAGAGACACAAGAAAGAATATGTACAAATCTGACTAAATATGAATAAAAGGCTGAATTTAGGACTTGATCTCTACTCCTTGGGGTTTGAAATGTAAAGTAATAATTTAAGAATCTGCATGTTTAGCAGATATTTTGTACATGACACTTTATAATTTCTATTTCAATGAATATCAGGTAAAGACAGTACTTTAGCCATGTTTTATTTTTCATATTAATGTTGTTATGCATCTATCTTTTATTCTTTAGTCTTACATTCTGTCCTTGTTATAAGCAACTTGTGTACTTGTACAATTGTAGATCATCTTTGAAGGAAGGAGAGGTTCAAATGACCAGTCTGATGTGGCCATAGATGATGTCAAACTTCATTATGGGCCTTGTGCAGGTAATATTTTCTATATATTTGCAAAATATATACTCTCTACAGAACTGTCTGAGGCTTTTTGCTCCGATGACAACAAAATATGTTGATGTGTCTTTCTTCCATTTTATACTACTTCTAAATGACCAAAATTACATTGCCTGGGTTATATCTCTATACAAGTTGCACTACCATTAAATCTCCTTACTAATTCCACAAACATCTAATAATAAATAGAGTCCATCAACAAATGAATGGTAGTGATGTTTGATACCATGGATTCCCTTCCCAATCTGATGCCAGGTAAAATTCAGGCTGGTATCACGATACTGATCTGATGCCAATACTTTGTATAAATGCACTTAATGTCTGGAATATTTTTTCAAAACAGTTATTTAAAGTCATAACTTTATAAAAAATAAAACAAATGAGACTAATGTTTAATTATTATAAACTATTGTAAAAATGAAAACTTGCATAAATAATTCACATTACATGAATGTATTAAAGGGGAACAAGACAACATTTTCACCTTAGTTAAACAGTTTCAAAGTAACTCTGATGGTTAAATGACTTGTTAGGGGGAGAATGGAAGCCTGCCACCACCTTCTCGCTAGTGACTCTAGGGCGGAATCTGTCACTTACAACTTCTTAATGCCATTCCTTTAGCCTAGATCTTGTCTCGGTGGTGCAAGATCTAATCTCTTGTGAGAAACATCAAGGTTTAAGGCACTACCACACAAACATAACTCCAGCCAGGTACTGCTGGCTAACTAAAAACAAGCCAGCCATGCCCTTGTTTCACAGGCATTTACCATGGCAGAGCCAGCAGAGATACATTCTCTATACTCTATGTACTTCAGTGGATTTGTGCTCTTGATGATAGTGTTGGTTGTAACACTGTTTAGTAATTTATGAACTTATTTTATGAATGATGCCTAGATACTTATTGGCTAGTGGAGATGTTAGCATACTCACCAGTAATCACGGTTGTTTGTGTCACAGAGGTGTATATTTGTTCAGTCTGATAGGTCACCCTTTGCTTCAGGAGTGTGTTTTTATTACTTGCCTCAGAATTTTGTCAGTTGAATCTATTTATAGCTGGTGTTGTATGATACTCGTGTGATTCTTGTACAGTATATGTTAGCTCTGGGATAATATTGAGCTAATGCTAACAGGGCTGCGATACAGTGACAGGTGGGAGCTGTTGATGTTTGTTATCTGGTTAGCTCTTAAGGTGTGTGGGATGGACAGACGGACGGACAGACAGACAGATAGCTTTATTAATCCCCAAATGGGGGAATTAAAATGCCATGGACGCATAACACAGTAGGAAAAAACACGTCATTATAGACTCTGCTACAGACCCTTGTAACAACAGTGCAAAAGCTCAATAGCAATTTCAAATAAAGTTATGATTATAAAACAAACAGCCAGAACAAAAGAGTTCCTAAGCCATAGAACACCAAGACATCACAGTTCACTCATGAACTAACAATCGTTAGCATCATCATGCTTGTGGCTGCAGGCCAAGCCTCAGGCCACTGGTTAGCTCTTAAGTTGTGTGGCTAACGGAACCTCAGACTGCCGGTCTCTGCACCCATAACTGGTGTGTCATTGTGATCTATCCATCTGGATGTCTAGAAGGGACATGTGGACCGGAACCTGAAGCTCTGTCTGCAGCTACTAGCACTGCAGTACTAACATTAGAGCTAAAGAGCACCTCCGGTTCGATGACCTCCTTCATCAAGTGTAAACAAATCTCTGAAAGTTCAATGTCCAGCTAAAGTTTCTAATTCCGCTCTGCTCCAGTAGCATATTTGATCACTACTTTTTGCCTTCTCATCATCAGCTTCATTGAAAACAAATGCACATGGTTGGAGGGGGAGGGTTAACGGTTGGTTTTACAATAGACTCCGGGGGAGGACTGCCAAGAAAAATAATACAAAACCAAGAAAGAACCAAAACCAGTGAAGAAGAAAATACACCTGACATGACGCCTGCTCCCCAGAGGAGGGACTCCCTCCTACTTTATGAGCACAGAGACATGTCATAACATCAGTCTATAAGTAACCACACCTCTTCTCACTCCAGGCAAGAAGGGCGGTCTGGTGAAATATCTCACTAAGTCTTCAGAGAAGCAGGGTTAATTTCTTGACCTAACGTTGTCTTTCAACATTTGTCTCGGTATCTCATTATGGGATGTTGAGACTCCCATATTGCCAGACAAGCTTACTCAAAGACCACATCAAGTACATAGGCACCTGAGGTAACACTCCCACGCTCAGAACATTCTGATAGGGAAGGCATAGTAACATCCAGTCTATAGTACCTGACAACGGTGTGCAGTGTAGCCCAACTGGCCACCACACAAATCTCCCCCACCAAGACACCCTGGAGCAGTGCCCATAAAGTAGCCATGCCATGACTGGAATGAGCGTGCAGACCCGCAGGAGGCTGGAGCCCGCGGCTACTATAGGCTGCAGCTATAGCTTTCACTATCCTGTAAGATGAACGCTGCTTAGTGAGAGACTTGCCCCGGTGGGGTGCAGCCCATGACACAAACAGCTGTTTGGATTTCCTGAACACAGCCATCCTGTCCACATATACACATAATGCATGGACTGCACAGTGTGTGGAGATACTGGTGCTCCTCTAAGTTCAAAGGAGGAGGATAAAACACAGACAGCTCAATAGGAAGGCATGACAAGGTCGGGTGAAAGATATTTGGCATAAAAGCAGGATTAGGTTTAAGTAAAATCTTTGTATCCCCTCTTGGAAATTGCATACATTAATAGATAATGCATGTTTGTCACTCACAGGCAGTCTTAAAAGACAGTATTTTATACAATATCTAATTACAACTCTCAAACGGCAGGTGCGACAGAGCATCCAGCACTGTTGGAGTGACCAGGTTCCTGGAAACTGGTTTAAGACACCTTGTGCCCTTTATAAATTGACAGATATGAGGGTGCTGACCAGCTGACTTATCCCCAAAACCAACATGGCAAGCCAATATGGTGACTAAGTACACTTTGATAGTGGAGAAAGCTAGTCCTTTATCCAACAGTTCCTAAAAACATGTTAGAATAGCAGGTTCAGGGCTCTGGAGAGCAACATGACATTGTTTATGCCTGCATCACAAGGTCTGTGCCCAAAGGCAGAGGCCACGGGCAGCCACACAGGAGCTGAAATATCTCTGCAAACCAGTGCATTGCTGGTCAATGCATAGCACCAAGGTGAGCAAGTGTCTCCTCTTCGGACTTTGCGGAGAGTAGGAGTAATCAGCTCTAATAGAGGGACTGTACACTGGAGGACATGTGGCCATTCATGCGCCATACAGTCCAGACCCTAAGGTGTGCTCTAATCCGTCAGAGAGTAAAACAGGTGACACTGTGTGTCCTCTTGTGACGCAAACAGGTCCATGTCAGCCTGTCCATAATTCTCCCATATTTGCTTACAACATTGCCATAGAGTTTCCAATCCTTGTAGTGAGGGTTGCCCCTAGAGAGCAGATCCATCCCACGGTTTATCAAACCCAGGACATGCACAGCTCTCAGTGATAACAGGTGAGAGCTAGCCCATATGATCAGTCTGTGTGCCATTGTGTGCAGCTGATGCGAGTGCAGCTCTTCCTGTTTGATAACATATGCCCCCCACTGTGGAATTGTTTGTCCTGACTAGGACATGCTGCCCTCTGATGAGAGGCAGGAAATATTGCAACACCAGTAATACAGACTGGAGTTCCAGGTAGTTTATGTGAAATACCCTCATCTGTGAACTCCAAATGCCACTCACTGTTCTTTGTGCGTGATGCCCCAGCCACACAAGGCATCTGTTGTTATAACTTTCCACACCAGGACTGCCCCCATGGGTGCGCCCAGTGTCGGAAAAGCCTTGTGTCTCCAAGGATGCAGAACATGCATGCATCATGCTGTTATCCAGACCAGACGGCGATCATGGCACAAGAGGTCAAGGCCCAATGCTGCAACCCAGGACTGATGCCATAAGACCTAACAGCCTGAGGCAACTCTGTAGCGCAGCTGTGTGCTCCTGTGGAAGGTGGCTAGACAAGTCGTTAAAGCTTTTATCCTATCTACCGACAGATGTGCTCTGCAGAACACTGAGTTTAGGCTCAAGCCTATGAACTCAATGGTCTGAAATGGGCCCAGGACACTCATGTCCCAGTTTACTGTGAGACCCAAGGATTCCAGGTGAGATATGAGCAGCCTGGTTTAGTCCTGAAGCTGATGTAATGACTGTGCTGTGAACAGCCAGTCATTGTCACCAAGCACAGACCCTCTTCCTCAGGGCTGCTATGGCAGCTTCCGTGCATTTTACAAACACCCATGGGCTCAAACAGAGCCCAAACAGGAGCACCATGTATTCATAAACTACTCTCTGAAAAGCAAATCTGAGATACTTTCTGTGGGGAAGGTAAATAGGGATGTGAAAATAGGTGTCTTTCAAATCTATGAACATGACCCAATCGCCTTGACATACAAAGCGCATCAGTGTTGTGTATGTCATCCTTCTGAATGTGTATGTTCTCATATACTTGTCCAGAGCTTGCAGACCCAGTACTGAACACAACCTCCTCTTTTCTTGGGGACTAGGAAATACCTTGAATAAAAATTGCATTGGCACTGCCCCGGTGATACAATTCAAACTACACCTTTGTTTTCAAGAACGTTTATTTCCTCTTGTATGATGAAAGCCCCCTTCCCCTTGAGGCTGTGGCTGCATCACACCATTGAAACCAGGATTAACAAATTCAAACTGAAACCTGTAACTTTTGGTTACAGTCTTCAGGATCCAGTCTGGCATCCCACACTCCTACCATTGTTGCATGCGACCTGAAAGCAGACCAAGTTGACCAAATATCTGTGCGCACACCCACAACATCTGCTCACCGTGTGAGGGAAAACCACTACTTCATTAGTGGTTTAATGGCTCCAACTGGTGGAGACAACAGGTATTGCAGAGCATGAGTCTGGTCTGGGTTCATGCTCAACATATTCATGTTCATATGTTTATTTTTTGCAACATTCGTGAATGCATCCATGGCCAGGAGCTGCTGCTAGCAGTTGCACTCTCAGGTCTTGCAGCCTCAGTGGAAGTGAACTCCTCCACATCCACCACCTCTTCTTCCGAAGGGAGGCTAACGGGTTCATCCCCTGAGTTGGAGAAGTCTCCTGTGAAGCCCAGCTGTGTGGCTGTGAGGCCCACGTCCGGCTCAAAAAGAGGGTCCACAGCATTGAGCTGGTCCCCCCAATTGGCCTCAGGGCTCCTCTCCAATTCTTCCTGTGGCTGGAAAATGGTTATCCCCATGACAGGATTTTCCACTGTCAGGCTTCCGACAGTGGGTTTTCAGTGAAAGGCAAGCACAGTACTGACAGGTGACCATGGATGTGAGCGTGTCCTGGGCATGTTTTTAACCCAAGGCACACAGGGCATGGTTGTCTGCTCTGGCAGTTAGATTCCTGCACTTGCAAGCCCTGGGATATACAGTACTTTTCTCATGGTGAGGAAGAGTCATACCGCAATAGCTGTGTTACTAAAAGCAGCTATAGCAGCAACATCTTGAGGACAGACTTGCCACTAAACTCAGACTAAGTAATGTGCAGTGATAAGTAGCATTTGGCAGCAGACTGGTTAGCTCTCTTTATGAATGGTTAAGCTAGCCCATTAATCACACTGACTGTTTAAGACGAAGCTTCTGTGAGCGAGGTTTTAGACTGACATTATGATGTGCCGCTGTATTCTTATATTAGGAGGAAGTCCCTCCTTCGGGGAACAGGTGTCATGTCTGCCAGCCAGTCAGATGACTGGAGTGGTGTTATAGGGCTTTTCGGGGATAGCGTGGGGATGTATCCCATAGTGATATACCAAAACGAATGTTGAAAGAGAACTAATGTTTCAATATCCCTTCCATTTTTCAAATTGGTAATGAGCTTAAAGTAAAGTTCCATTTCTTTTTGGAAAACAACAAAGCAGGGGGTTTTCTCTATAAATGTACTTTATGAATGAAAAATGTTGCCAAAAACAAATTTATTTAAAAATAGTTAGAGCACTTCCAAAGCACTACACCACATATACCTCCTGCCCCCAGACTCCTCTTCCCCTAACCCACGTACATGAACCTGCTTCGTACTGAAATCTGGCTCCATGGTGTCAGATAGTGATACAAAGTAATGTTTGTGGATGATAGTTTTACTGGCCCTTGGTATAAGTACTGAAATGGTCGCAGCCAAACTTGCTGTTGCAATGAACAAAAAGTTTGGTTGAACAAATCATGTCTCATCTTAAATATTGATTAAAAAAAATAAAAAAAAAAGTCATGATATACTTTACAAAACAACAAAAAGGTGGAGAGTTGCCAACTATACACATCAAAGATCAAATTCTTAAAAATGTTGATGAATGTAAATGCCTTGGAGTCTACCTGGAGTCAAACCTAACTTTAAGAGACACATTAAAAAAAACAGCACAGACCATAAGGTTAAACACCTCCAATTCCAGCAAATTAGAAACTCACTATCAACTGAGGCAGCCAAGTCATACTTGAATGCCATGATCATGTCCTACTTGAGGTATTGCTTGCCATGCTGGTCACAAGCTAACCAATCTGTTCTAAAATATTTGAAATCTCTGTATGGATAGGCTCTGAAAGTACTGAACAAAAAAATCAAGACATTACCACCACTGTAATATTCTGACTAAATATGATCTATTAAGCTTTGACAATTTAAAAATTTTCAATGATCTTTGTCTGATTCATAAAATAATTAACAATGCAGCCCCCTCCCCCCCAAAACACTATGTACAGTTGTGCTCAGAGGTCAGAGCAAGGGCCTCAGATCCAAATCAAAATGCAGCTCTGTTTTTGCGCAGACTACCTTCTCTTGTAAGGCAGTTAAACCGTAGTCGTACTCGTCGTCTTCCACTTGTCCGGATCAGGGTCCGGGTCGCGGGGGCAGCAGTCTCACCAAAGAAGCCCAGACACTCCTCTCCCCAGCCACTTCCACCAGCTCCTCCGGGGGAATCCTGAGGTGTTCCCAGGCCAGCCGAGAGATATAATCCCTCCAGCGTGTCCTGGGTTGGCCCTGAGGTCTCCTCCCATTCGGATATGTCTGAAACACCTCCCTAGGGAGGCTTCCAGGGGGCATCCTCACTAGATACCCGAACCACCTCAGCTGGCTCCTCTCAACGTGGAGGAGCAGCGGCTCTACTCCCTGATGTCCCGGCTCCTCATCCTAACTTTAAGGCTGAAGCCAGCCACCCTGTGGAGGAAATTCATTTTGGCCGCTTGTACTCGCGACCTCATTCTTTCAGTTATGACCCAGATATCATGACCATAAGTGAGGGTTGGAATGTAGATCGACCAGTAAATTCACAGCTTGGCCTTATGGCTTAGCTCCCTCTTCACCGCAACAGACCGGTTTAGCATCCGCATCACTGCAGATGCTGCCCTGATCCCCCTGTCGATCTCTCGGTCCATTCTACCCTCACTCGTGAACAAGGTCCCGAGGTACTTGAACTCCTCCACTTGAGGCAGGACCTCCTCCCC
>JAPTGZ010000010.1:16246601-16268617 GCA_029814645.1 Fowleria isostigma | reverse complement strand
TGTTAGTGACCAGAGGTGAAAAGTACTAACATTCTGTTCTTAACTAGAAGTACAGCTACTCGTATGGAAAAAGTACTCTGGTAAAAACAGAAGTACTGATTCAACTCCTTTACTTAAGTAAAAGTAAAAAAGTACAACTTTTCAATTGTGATAAAGTACAAAAAGTTAAAAGTAAAACTGCATTTTATTTCATGAGTGAAACAATACTTATTTAACGAGACAAAGCCATAAAAGTTTCCATTTTCTAATTCCACAGTCACTTCCGTTTAGTTTGAAAACGTAATGAGCCTACACTGACAATTTAAGGAGTATAAAGTACAGATATTTATGTACAAATGTAGAGAGTAAAAGTAAAAAGTTGCCAGAAAAATAAATACTCAAGTAAAGTACAGATACCTAAAAAAAAAAAAAAAAAATCCACTTAAGTACAGTAATGAAGAACTTACACTTTATTACTTCTCACCTCTGTTAGAAGAGACAGACTGCAAGGTAATATCCTAGTATATTCATTTTATTGTTAAATTGCTTCCATTAAAAGCCTGAAAGTTAAACTGAGAAACACAAATAATGGTCAGTTTTAGCAGAAGACTACAATGATGATTTTACCCACTTTAAACCTCAGGAAATAACAAAAAAAATACTTAAAGCCCCAAACTGAAGTCAGTGTTTTGTGGCTTTAGGACAGGCTGTGTGAAGCATCACAACAGGGCTATTTGCCTAGGTGGGTCTAAATGTAGTGACCCCATCACTTCAAGGAGGAGGATGAGACAAAAATTTAATTAAGAGGGCAGAAGCGGAAACAGGTCCACATGGCCTCAGGGACAGGCATAACCTCTTGGAGCGGATAGCTCAAATTAGACAGGCATTGTCAGTCCAGACCCACCTTTGGCCCCGGAGTTTTAAGGGGACGGAGGTTCAAAACGTCCCATCCATCCATGCGCGTCTTTTCCTGTGCGTCTCCGTGCGCATGGATGGATGGATGGATGGATGGATGGTTGGATGGATGGATGGGTAGGTGGGTTTCATCCTACCTGTTCATCTCTCACTGTGGCGCTAATCTGAAGCGTCCTCCCTCGTCAGAGGTAAGGTTTAGCGGTGTGTGGTGCAAATCAGAAGCGTGTGTTCCCTTTAAACTCCTCTCCACGATCCCGATGCGCAATTGAAGTTAATTCACAGACCGAGTCTCGGGTTCACGTTTCGCCACAGCTTTGTAAACTTAGATCATGTGGGGTCACCAAGAGGTTGAAGCGGCCCTGTAGCTCTGCGTCAAGTCTCCAAATATCAGTTACAATGTAATCGCAAAGGAATGTCGCCCAGTCTTCAGCTCTACCCACCATTTATTGCACGAAGCTTGGCTCTCATTAGAATCAATTTGAATGCAAGATGTCATTTTATTTAACCCATAAAGACCCAGAAATATTATTTGTGGTGACTTTCAAATAAATTTAATTATATTTAACCATTTCCAAGTGATTTATCTTTAGCATTTTTTCAGTAAAAATCAAAGATTTTCATTAACCTAATTCACTGAACATGTAGGTGTTAACAAGAGCTCAGTAAATTCACACTTTATTACATCAACACAAAGAAAAATCAAGGAAACATAAATTTTTTCAGTAAAATATAACATTAATTCCACAGTTTTTAAAAAAAAAAAACATCATTTTCTACAACTACAATCATTTGTCAAAATACATCAACTAATGTTGCAGTAGACAATGATTGGACTGGAGGTGGGAGGAAATAAATTTACTTCTTCTCACTCCCTTTCATGCTAACGGGTTGTATATTAATAGTGAATTATTGTATATATTTATGTTTATTGTGCACACATAATGATATGGATATTATGTCATCTTGGTATCTATAATTTGTTGTGTTTTATTGTTTTTTCTCTTGGTTAGGTACATTTGTGTTTTGTGTGTTGTGTTAAAATTAGCTTGGTGTACTATGAGTGTACTGATGAGTTTTACACCAATTTCCCGATGGATATTTCTCTATGTATATTTGTTTATGTGAATGTCTCTATGTCTATTGTGTTTACAAAAAATTTCTTCATATCTGTGTACATACAATGAAATGCATTTAATCAGTATTGTACACTAACTCGAAATAAACCCATCAATCAGGCTGCGGATGCATCTGACAAAGACACCTGATGCTACTGAAATGCTGAGAAATGGCATTTTACCTGAATTACCTCATTGTATTGAAAGGATTAATGGTTCAAAAGTTCTTAAACATTGGACAGCAGATGCTTTTGGGTCTTTAAGGGTTAATACAAAAAAATGATGTCTATATACATTTTGAAACTGTATCTTCTCAGTGAAAATACTGGTCATAAATATACTGTATTATATAAAAGCATGTAATAGAGTTTAGTCTGAGGAAAAACTTCATTTTAGGCTTTATCTGGTTAGTTAAGTATTGTTTAAGAAATGGAAAATGTAATTGTAGCCCAATACTCTCCGTCTTTTCCCCTTTTTCACACAGGGTCTGTGCTGTCCACACCATCAGTCTGTTAAGGTATCCATGGTTCCCTGTGGTGTTTGCATGTCGAAGGCCCCGGTGTTATTGATCCTGATTGGGCCTCACAGGAGGAGATTCCGGCCTGCCATTGACCCACACTTTTCCATGTTTCCACCCTTCTCTCAGATCATCAGAGGCAGCCGTCTCCTCCTGCCTGCCTGCTTGCGTGAGATTTCTGATTGTCATATGGAAGGGGAAAAGGGGGGAAAATGAAGTTACTACAGGGTTTGCAAAATCACTAGCAGGTCTTGCCTGAGACGTGACGTTTTTCTGGCTTGGTGACTGTCAAAACATCCCCCATGCGTTCATACTCTCCCTCCTTCTGCTCAGAAAGCTTGTGGCTCACAGGCTGCTCTCCTCTTCAAAGTAAAACTTGTCTGCCATGTGGCCTGTGTTGAATTTCTGTGTTGACGGCTGCCCGGTATTTATGAACTCCTCGTAGGGGTCCTTATTCTCCTCCTCACTGTCTATGAAGCACTTGAAAAGCGTCATGGCAAGGACGGAGTAGAAGATCATGACGAAGAGGATGTAAAAGTAAGCGTTGTCGTAGGTTTTCCTTGTAGTAGAGATGGTCGACACCAGAGCGGAGCTGGACCCTGGGCTATCTGTGGTGTTGAATACATTCCTGCTGGTTTGATTCCCGCTCGTTTCAATGCCAGTGTCCTCAAGTATATGCTGGCATCTGGAAAGTACTGAAAGCAGGAGGGTCCTGTTCATGCCTTTCATATCCAAAGCGGTTCAAGAGAAAAAAGAGCAAACCCTGGGAATCTTGACAAACAAACCAAACGACACAAAATCGGACTAAGGTGTCTGAACTACAGATGGAAGTTGTGAGAGGCGCTACACCATTTTAGGAAAGGCACGCTATGAATCATCCACCCACTCTTCAAGGGTCTTGATAAGGTGGTATTTCACTGATAAAGCCCACTCCTACTTGTTCCGATTGGAAACAGAGGCAAAACCATGACCTTTTGATCATAATAGTATGATTTTATAAATGTAAATATGTAAGTATTTCCAACATAATTGATTAGAAATGTACTTGAGTCAGTCATACAGTTTTATATTACTATTATCCATGGCTGAAAGTATTTTCCAAAACTCTTTTAACTCTTTTTTTCCTATCTGAAGCTTTTTTTTTTTTTTTTCAATCCGTCCTTTTTGTGCTCCTTCCTTCACTTTCAATTTGGAAGCTTGGAAGCAGCAGAGATGCCTGGATTGTTGTCAGCTCCGGTCAAGTAGTCTACTCATTTCAAAGAGTGTTGGGGTCAGAGGTTAAGTTGTCTCCAGTGTGTTGCTGCTTGACTGACACTCCGCTCGAAAGCAAACCCTTTGGCTTTTTCACTCATTGTGTCTTACAAGTTGAGCACTTGTAAAAAGGGGGGAAAAAAAAGTTTTTAGAGCGTAAAGGAAATACTGCAATGTTTGATCTTATCATTGGCCATGTTAGACACACAACAAAAGCAAGCAAACATGCTAACGCTAAAATATGGAATGCAAATATATAACAATAGTCACAGTCTCAGCGTCTTGACATATGTAAAATATGGACGAATATCATGAATGACACAGACAGCTGTGTACCTGATCCCTCAAACCTCCAGAAGTAAAAGGAAAAAAAAAAAAAGAGGGGGCTCGGTAAAACCTTTGTAATCTTTGGAGGGGTTTGCCAACTGGGTGAACAGTGTTTTCATTTCACTTTGGCAGCGTGAGCAAAAGCCTCTGAACCCTGTGCAGCCATGTCACTGACTGATGTCCCAGTGCGTCTGTGAACCACTGTGCTTATATAATTTACAGCAGCTCTGCTTTAGTCATTACGGGGTGTGAAGGAGCCCCCAGGGAGCAGGAATTTGTCCAAGAGGAGTGTTTATGAAAGGGGATATATTTATGATTTAGTGGTCCAGGAGTGTCCACAGAGCACATTGTTCAGAGAGCAGGTACTGTCACTATACCGCGCATCTGGATTTAGGTAAAAGGAGAACAGCTGGAGTGTTTAAAATGAAAAAAAAAAAAAAAGAAGACTGAAACTCTTGTTTAACTGATAAATGACTATAAATGATTCCCAACCAGATTCACAGCTTTATGCATTTTTATATAGTTTATTATAAATAGTAAATAGTGCTGTATTGTA
Organism: Fowleria isostigma; assembly: GCA_029814645.1. Classification (NCBI taxonomy): domain Eukaryota; kingdom Metazoa; phylum Chordata; class Actinopteri; order Kurtiformes; family Apogonidae; genus Fowleria; species Fowleria isostigma. The sequence continues at coordinate 16,263,957 of JAPTGZ010000010.1, read as the reverse complement.
CACAAAACTTCTTACAACAAAATCATTTTATGCAGATGTAAAAGAAAATTATACAAAACAACATGTAGTGAATAATGAATGAACAATGTGTAAGACTTGCATAAGCACTTACGAGTGCTTATTAAAGACATACATAAGGAGACACAACATCTGAACAATACTAAATAAATAAGAAACAGAGCTAATGTTTGCAAATTCCAGAAGAAAACCTAATTTAAACATGCAAAAAAAATTAACTGTCAAACTGAATAATGTATTCACTGGCAGAGAATTTTTTGGCTTAATGACATGACTACGCTTTTTTTTTTTTTTTTCTTTTTTTAATTACTTTACGATTTCCCCTGACTGATCAAAGATCAACATAACTCAAAATGAATGACAATGAAACGAGAGAGCATATTTTTTTAGCATATAATCAGGGATGTTGACCTGTGTTAATTTACATCATATGAGGTATGAATGTATTGCACTTCTTTGGGTTGCAGTGGTTCCACTCCGACTCCACTCAGCTGCAGTTTGTGCCCTTCTGCTGGTTGGACATGTGTAGTCACATTTTCATCTTCAGTTTGTCAATGTCTTACACAAAAGTTACACGCATATAAAGTAAATATCGTTATTCATAAGACACTGTGTTGAGGAAATACTTGAAGTATCAACATGTTTTCATCGGATCTATCAATGATATGAGTCCACCCTTATCATAGTCCGCTTCAACTTGCATTTCTGCCACTTATTACAAAAATCAAATACAGAATCTTGAATGTATTTACTCTCTCTTCCCCCCCTTGTCCATTTTTTTCTCTTCGAGCATGTACAACGAGCCACGCTTGGAGCATGACGTGACGCACAAAGTGAATGCCAGGTAACAGGAGAGGTTCTGCCTTTGGTCCTGATTATTCCAGTCAACCTCCTCCGTGGCCATAACTACACCCGTTACACTGGTTCCCTTGCTGAGGGCGAACCCTTCAATTCCTCCACCCACCCAATCCTCTGGGTATCCTCCGGCCTGGGGAGGTTTTGGCAAAGGCATGAGTGGGGGGGGGGGATCTCTGGCAATGAATGTCAGACTGACCGGAGGAAGCATCAGGCCACGCTGAGGCTTCATATAATGAAAGGCACCTGAGGAGGACAAAAGCAAAACACAGGAGGGAGGTTATGGGGATCGCCTGATAGGTTCAGCACACTACAACAGCACAAAGTGTGAAGGGAAATATAAGTCTGAGGTGCAATTTTGTCAGAGATGAGTGTGAATGTGTGAAGGGGAAACACGTTTAACCCTTTAACCGCTTGCTGAACCATATGGTTTATCACATTTCGAGTCTCTATATTTCAATAAGTGGAGTACCTAACTTATCTGAACCTAACTGAACCAAGAAAGATGAAAATCACTGAAGACATTTTAACTGTTTTTTAGTGAAAATATGAAGGATATGAATACTTTTGTGGCATATCATATTGTAAGAGGCCTACTTGAACACAATCATATTATTTGATATCACAAAAAACTTAAATATACAATAATTTTTTTTTCAATCAAATGGATGATTTGATTTATCGTAGGAGTAGAAAAATTAAGCTAATATGAAATAATGGATTATTTGTTATAAAATCAAAACCTCTGTTCATCTGTTGTTGTAAATATTAAACATTTAGTGGAAGTACATCACAAATATGTTGGAAGAATTAACATAGTAAATAATTTTTGACACTTTGTCTTGTTTTAAATTATATAGACACAGGAAAGTATTAAAATCTTTTTATGTCAAACTACTGATGAGAAATGGGGATGTGATTAAATAAGTTTTTCTTCTTCCCACTCTTTTTTTGAGCATAAATGAATAATTTGATTTATTGAACTTGTATGTGTTCTGTTAAATGTCTCTGCATTAGTAGATACTGCTGTATGCAGGTCATTTGTGTTGTTTGCTTACTTGCTCATAATAAATAAAAAATGTAATGAAATGAAATTTTTTTTTGACACTTTCCGAGTTGATATGAGCAAGTATGGTTAAAAAAAACAAAAAAACTAGAAATTACTCATCCAAGGGAATAAGAAATGCAGATAAAACATCAGGTTTTTTTTGGTGGTGTAGTTAAAGGGTTAATAACAGGTGAGATCAGGTGAGAATGAAAACAGAGGTCTATTCGGTTTAATAATAAAACTCCAAAAACTTGTGAAGAGTTTTGTGAATCTCCTCAGATGTTCTTTGAACCTATTGTGGCAGGTAAAACTAGCCTGAGACTAAGCTTCAGCCTGGATCTCTGGCTCTGCTCCACTGATCAATAACAACTCTAAATCTGACCTCCAGTGGGACACATGGTTCTAATCCTGGCCTGCCAAGGGCCATAATCGCCCCCTGTTAAAGAGCCCCTTACCTTCCCTTTATACATACACACACGCCTGCGCTCACATATGCACGCAGACGCACACCCATTTCACCAAACCCCCGAAAGCTACATGCGAGACTCTCCCAAGACAGGCTAAATTAATGACATCAAGATGTTGCCACTGATGGGCAAGTCAACATGTGGTAGTGTACCTCAGATCAGCCCCTACAACACACAACTCCAACCCACACACTCCCCTCCCTCCTGTCAAACATGCTTTGGAAAGTGGCTCCTTTCATTTGGGCGGCTATCTTTGTTACACAGGGGTCATTACATGGCTAAGTGAGCTACACTAAAGGTTGATGGGCAAGCTCATCATACAGGGTCAGGAAAGGACAGTGAGTGAAAATGTGTGTTTTGGGCTCTGACCCTGAGATGCCTCTACATTAGCCCACGTGGATAGTTCAATGATGGTAATGTAAACTGAGGTAACCTGGCCACAAGCATCAGCTAAAATACATGTAATTTTAGCACAGCGGGGTGATTTGAGAGGCTCGCTCATCAGAAAGGTTTGGACAATTAGTATGGGTTGTGAGTCAGAACTACTCGACTGAATAACACACACACACACACACACACACACACACACAGCAGGGTTTATAGAGACACTTAACCTCTAGTCTATTACATATTACTATTGAATTCTATTAAAATTTTGAAATGCTTTAAAACTTCTCTATGGCAGATTAGTGTGATATATAGTTGATTAAATACTAAAGTAAAATTATGATTTTCTATTAAGACCAGGAACCTGACTAAACAGATGTTATGATTCATAATTCATTATAATGTTAGCCAATTAATGTCTAGTTTTAACCATGATTGTATAGTTTTTTGCTTCCGTCAGCTTGCCCCAGGTAAGTTATAAACATAGTTTACCACCACGTGAGTGTGAATGTGTGAGTGAATAATGGACCTAATCTACACAATTTGAGTTTGTGCTAGTAGAAAAGCACTATATAATAATAATCTATTATAATATTACTATTATTATTACTTACTTACTTACTTACTTACTTATTATTGTTATTATTTGTCTGAATCAGTAGTAAAGTGTTGTTGTTTTTTTTTTAAGGTTTCATACACAACATATATGTATAAGGGTATGGATATTTTAGAATTTTCCCAGCATACCTTGCTCTGACTGTACTGTCCATACTGGTAGGACGGGTGGTGGTCCACAGCGTAGGCTGGGGATGTGTAGGATGGTGCACAGTAAGACTGGGTGCTGGGCAGGGTGGGCATGCTAGGTAAGCCTGGTAGGGCCTCCAGACGCTGGGAACCGTGGCAGCTGGCAGCCATGCCCCCATTGGGCTCCAGACCGCCAGTCAGCGGGGAGAGGGCAAAGTCACTCTGGGTCTGATGTGGCACTCCACCTGGGTTCAGTAGCCCCATCACCTATAGAATGTAGAAAAGATATGTATGATATTAAAGACACAAATGCAAGAGACTGTCATAATATTCATGATAAGAAAATAATTCACTGACTCCCAGCATCTATTACACACTTTACAAATTATTTGTTTTTTAAAAAAGACACTTAGATTTAGAAGTGCTGGATAATTTATCTTCTTTTAAGAGTTAATTTCTTTCTTTCTTGTTTTAAGTGTTCATATATGCTTCTTTGTAGATTTAACAATCTTAATTCAAGAAATCTTGTCAATTGAATTATCTCACTGCATGGACGGATATTCCACTTGTTTCTAGGGATGGGCGTACCAATCTAAATATCAATAGTATTGATACTAAGGTGAGTATCAGTATCAGATTGATACTATCCTGATGAGATTGTTAATTTTGTTGTAGTTTCTCATCGATACATCCAGTTAATTACTCAAATTCATGCAAGTGCAGCTTCTCTCCAAGTCTGTCTCTACAAACAGCACACCTCTCTCTCTCTCTCTCTCTCTCTCTCTTTCTCTGCTCTCTCAGGTACACTTTACAGACTAATTAAACTATTATCATATGTTCAGCCACTTGAAAAAAATCTGAATTGTTTTATTGGAACTCAAAAATATACATTTATATAAAGATATACAGTGCTCAGCATAAATGAGTACACCCCTGCAGATTTGGCACAAAACCTTTATTTTTCTTTGAGAATCAACATTTTCTATGGGACACTTTACAACATATCATGTTCTCAGTTAAGTTATGTTCATTGAGATATTAATTAAAATCTTACTTTTCAAAGGGGGGTGTACTCACTGTATACCTCAAACCTGAAATATGAATATGGCTAAATATAATAACCCTTTTTTTGTTAAGTTTTGAAGGAAAATTAGTATTCCTATTTAGGCAACATGCAGATTATTTTAATGATTTTATTATTTTTTCATACTTTTAAATTGTTTTATATTGTAGTTAGTTAATTTAAAAAATATTATTTGCCTACAATATTTGTCCTGTGTTTATTCATAAACATGATCAACTTACTAAGGGCAAAATCACAAAATTATTCACTGATCATCACATTTCAAGTACAAAGTATCAGTATTGGTATTTGTGTTGGTATTGGTATCAATATCTGTAACACTAGCCCTGTATTTACTTGGTATCGGATCTATGGCAGAAGTCCCAGTATCACCTACCCTTACTTGTTTTGAGTGCCTTTTTCCTCGGATTGTGTTTTTATCCTGTTTGCAGACATTCTTTTCTGCAGTGCACAGAGTTGAATCTAAATGTGACGTGACACCATTCAATCAACGTCTCCGCTCCACTCGAGGTGGGCTCAACTGTAGCTTCTCTCCTTGTTGTAGTAATACATTATTACAGTTCCTTCACACATGTGGTTCTCTTTACTCTGCTCGACTGACTGAGGAACTGATGGTAGAGTTTAATACTTCAGTTTAATAGTGGTTTCTGTCAGATGTATATTTTCAAATATATATAGAAGAAGATTAACAAATATATATTGCAGAATTTTTCATCATCTTGACACTTGTAGGCTTGCTATAAATGATTTTTTAAAAAGTAATTTAAGTCTGACTGGTCAAAAGAATAGTATTTAGATCAAGTTGAGAGGATGTAATTTGTTTTAATAAAATATAATGTCTGTTGTAGATACACACTACCTCCACTGTCTTTGTCTCCTTCAGCTCTGTTCATCTATTTTTCTCGTAATGCTTTAATGTTCATGTGTTCTTGTGGGGCCAGGGTAAAGAGGCCACAGCGTACGTGAGAACAGTTTGTGTTTGTGTATGTGTGTGCGTGGTGTGTCTCCTGTGTGTTAAATTGTGTATTTAACAGTAGGTGTGTGTGTGTCAGGGTATTGGTGATACATCGTGAACAGCTGCACATAGGTCTGCGTGAGAAGTAACTCATGAAAATGTCTTAAAAAAAAAAAAAAAGGAAAAGGAAAAAAGAAGACAGGGATTGGGGGGAAGAAGGAAGAGTTATAACCTATGTTGAAGAAATTAGAGAAAAAGGTGAGCTTTAGACAATAATAACCCCAAAAAATATGTACATATAGTGAAGAAGTACCGCTGGGTAATGTAAAAACAAGGGTTTTCCCAACTGACAGCCAGCTGGCACACACACATGCACATGTACACATACTGAGGAAACCTCAGGTGTCTTTAATGTTAGAAATTTACAGTTGGTCTGTCAGAGCAATCTGACCTCACATATGTCAAGAACACAGCAATGCTGCCAACCGCTGACTCACTGTTAACTGCAGAGCATGTGTGATACAAAGTCAAATGCAAAGAGCCAATGTCTATCAACAATAACTTACTGAGCAGCAGCTTTCTGGTGCATTTATAGACATTTTACTGTCTAGTGCTTAAGTGCGCTGTTATACATGAAGTACAAGCATCTAAATGTGTGCATCTATATGACTGAGTGTTTCGGCACTTTCTACTCTCAACTGAAACAGCAGCAGTTCCCGATGGTGTGTCTGTTTTGAGGTTGTTCCGGGGATTATGTCTCAGGGGGGTGCAAATCCCAGCCGCTCGCTTCCTTGGTGAGAAAGGATTCCTTTGGTATGCACCAGATCAGCGGTGAGACGCCAGAGACCTCGCACAACGGGAAACCATAGGCCTGACCGCTGCTCCCAATGCAAATCTAACTGCTCAGACAAGAATATCGCCTATCTAAAGTAAACCTTATCCGTGTCAAAACTGCACTCTAATGTGACCATATCTGGAGTTAAATGAACCTCTAGAGAAGCTTTCATAGACAAGACTGGAGTTAAGATAATCAGATAATTCCAACTACGGATTCAAAACAAATAGACCAAGTTATGTAGATTTGAGAAAAATGCATTTGTAAAGTTTTCTAAGTGCATAGAGGTCTTCCTGTATTAACTGTCAATGTCAGTAAATTTAATCAATTCTCATTTCCTCTCCCTTATTAAGTTAAAATCAGGAAATTAATTCTATCCTCATCTGAAATAGAGAAAACTCTATTGCAATATACATTCAAACAGCTGCAGTGAATACATGAATTAAAACAAATTAGCCAACAAAGTGAGTCATTTGCATAAATTACACAGTTTGTTATGAGGAGATAGATTACTTCATTCCAATCAATTAAGACACTGGAACATTCTATGATTGCAATTCCAGACTGAGGAAACATTCCAGGCACGTTGTCCCTATGCAAGATGAGATGCCCATTCTGTACTGAGCTGCCCACTAAGGTTAATGTTGAAACCAGTCATGAGGCCACAGCACCTTTGGCCTCTTTATTGGAGTTAAAGTCACTCAGTGACCTTACGGGTATGTGAACTCATACCATAGTAATGCTCTCTGTTACAGGCAGTTACATGTCGGCTCGCACTCGTGTTCCAAAACAAACGTATTTACTGATTAGAAATACAGGGTTGACCCAGTTACCGTTAACTGTTAGTCAAAACCACTCTGCTGAGAAGTCTAGCACATCACTTACATTTTTTATATTTATCTCTTGTTTTGTCTGTTCATTCAAATGACCAAGAACTAATGTTTATAGACTGAATATGACTTCAGGAAGATCAACAGATTCTAGCCCATAAGCAATGTTCTGAATCAAAGTTGTGCCTCCAGTCACAGTTGCACCACAAACCAGTCTCTGACAGTGCACCCCGGAAGCCACTGCACAGATCTGCTGTTTTCAGTATACATGCATTCTTAGGCATTTTCATGAAACAAACCTGCCTGAGGCAGGTTTTTATCTGTGCCTGACAGTAGTCTGAGATTCTCTCATGGGTATTAGTACCCAGCATGCATTGCATGTGGGCAAGCCACCCTTTGTGGTGGTTAAAAGCTCGTTTTCCGCCTGTTAGTCCATCTTCTGGGCTGGTAGGGAGCCACTGATGGACACTGATGACTGTGTAATCGACCATAATTGTCTTTTCAGTTTTGATTTGTGTCATCATCCGACATCCATACGTCCGTCCTCATGTCTGGTGTTTCTCCCTCCCCAAAGACTGACGTTTGCCACATTTTAAATTCATCAAACAACCCATCAGAGTAAACAAAAATGAAAAGCTACCGTGATTTTTTGCCTAACAAGGTTTTCAATGTCACCACAATCACAACCCTGAGGTCACACAGAGGAGTGTGTGTTTGTATGTATCATTATCCCTCCATATGTACCTTTCATAAACACCATAAACAGCAATTTGTCTCCTGTTTCCTACTAATGAAGTCAGTGTGTTTGTTGAGAAAGACTATCTGTGTGCATACAGTGCAGATATTCAAAGGTGTGGGTGTTTCTACACATATTTCTAAGTATTTCATAAGAAGTGGTGGTCCAACCTGTGGTGAGAGGCTGTTACTGATGGTGGGGTTGACAGTGTTGGCGTGTCCTGCTGGAGCCACAAAGCCGTCTGAGTATCCTGAGAAGCCGTGACGTCCAGAAGACAAGCAGTATGCAGACCCATCCTGGGAACTGGCAGATGAGCTGAGGCTGCTCTGGTGCACTGAGGTGGGGGGCAGAGGCTGTGGTCGGTGGACGGTACTGGGCTGCTCAGAACCTAATGATATGAAAACATTTACTTCAAACCCCTTCCTCTTGACAGGTGATCAATATATGAACTAAATAAATAGACACGGAAGCATACATTTTTGTTTGGATATACACACCTTGAGCTATAGAAGTTGGAGGGTACGGGGTGTCAGACAGCTGATAGGGCTGCAGGCCAGACATAGCTGATGGAGGAAAACCACCAGGGATGAGGTGGTTAAATGCCATTAGTTGGTTGGCTCCTGCTTGCTTCCTCCAACGAGCTCTTCTATTACTGAACCACACCTGAGAGAAAATTAGTACAAGGTGTTTATTTCAACACACATGAAGAATACTTAAACTTCTGACTAAGTCAAATGAATGGGCTGAAATGATAAGTGGTAAACAGGCAGGGTTAAAGAAAAAGGAGATGGAATATAAATAAACTTAAGTTTTTTTCTGCGACAATTAATACAAAATAAGGAAGAACTCGAATGTATAAAGAAATGATTCATAGATATGACATGTTGATTGCTTCTAAAATGTATGTATAAAAACAGATCACACTGTTGCTGCACCCTCTGAAGTATTATTCTGACAATATTGCGTGGCAAAAAGCAGTATATCATTTCATTCATCATCATAATGATGACATAAAAAAAGAGACAGACAGACCATTATAACTCCTAAAATTGAGGGGTTTCTGTCGAGAAAATGGAGGCGTGCTAAAACTTTTGACCAACAACGTGCTTTGTGTGAGCTTTGTATCTCTGTATGTTTGTGTGTGAGGCCTCTCTGACCTTTTACAAGAAACTGAACTGACAGGGATCCTAAAATCTGCAGCCTGTAGTGAATCCGCAGACATTACATCTTTGTGTGCTGCAACAAGTCACTAAGTTCAAATATCGCCAGAGGGCTGCTCCAGCTGTGAAAGCCTGTATTGGCACACTATCTAAATGAGGCGTCTATTTTTGGATCTTTACATAGCCCCTTTTGCAAAGAGTTGGATAAAAATAGGAAAGTGTCTTCTACACAGAGGGTGCAGTGTATCTGTGTTTGTCTGTGCCTGTGAGTGTTTGTCTGCGTAGAGGACTGGTAAGCACAGGCATGGGGTCGTCAGGGGAACACATGTCTAATAGCTGTAAGGAATGTGTGGCAACATCCCAAGGCAATTTAACGCCCACATGACACATATCCATGACAGACCAACACATTGCTTTGCTGTCAAGATTAAGTGTCTGAAACTTTAAGGTCAGAGAGTGTGTTCGAGTGTGTCCGTGTCTAACCTGAACTCGAGCTTCTGTCAGTTTGGCCCGCTGAGCCAGCTCTTCTCTTGTGTAGATATCCGGGTAGTGCGTGCGCTCAAAGGCCCGTTCCAGCTCCTCCAGTTGCTCTGCTGTGAAGGTGGTCCGACTACGACGCTGCTTCCTCTTCAAAGGGAGGCCGGGCTCCGAGTCCACGTCGGAGCCCTCATCCGAATGACTGGCTGGAACCAGAAAACAAACAAACTGATTAGATTAAGACTTAACATTCAGAGCCAAATGAAACTTAGGCGACACAAAAGCTTTAAAACAATACAATATGCTGACAGCGACACATTGCACAGTGCTACTTTAGATTGTCCCCTCTCGGTCTCTTAAACCTTTCAGTAGCTCCTGAGGGGATCAAAAGCCAGAGGCTGCTTGAACATGGATTAAAGAGGGCTAGATCCCTCCAGGGCATCTATTCCCTGGGACACTGTGTCTCTCCCAGTCCTTGCCATGCTGTGCTCTATGTCGATAGAGTCTCATAGAGGAACACTGGCGGCCTTTTGCAGGTGCTTCTTAATCTGTTTGCTCAGTTGAGGTCAGAAGAGAGAGAGACTGGGTAACTTGGAGACAGCTATTGGGATCTAATTCAGCAGAAGAAGGGAATCAATGAAGTCTTGGGACGAGAGACGAAGGACTATTGCTGCGTTACGGGGGGAGGTTACCCGTCTATTAAATAATGATTAGGCTCCACAAACTACCGTGACAGCCTGCCATTGTCTGCCATTACGTGTCTGCAATCCCCCCATCTCTTTCTCAGTCATACACGCTCACAAACTTGCATCTGCTACGTCTGGGCTATGGGCTTTCACTCAATAAACCCAGTCTATGACAATGTGTCAAACACAGATGGACACAAGGCAAAAAGAGTCGAAATCCACTCCCAAATCCACCAAAGAGAGACCTTTTAGACCTCAGAGGAGGGTTCACTGCACCTTTTCGACATTGAGAGCGAGCAGCGAACACCTTCACTGAGAAAGCAGAGAGTGTATACAGGAAGGTTTCAGCTCAGGAATAAAGCTTGTCTGCTTTCCACAGACTTCTCATTCTCTCTCTCTCTCTCTGCCCTCCAGATTTAAAGCTTTAATTAAAAAGTGCCAAGTCAGACATGGTGGAGGGGGGACAGGGATCTCCCCTTGCCTCTGGAGCCACTGGAGCCAAGCAGGAAATGTTTGTGCCGGTTGCCAGTGTGTGTCTGACCAGGCATTACACACGGATTTGGTCCCTGGGAATGCTGCTGCTGCGTTCTGGACCGCCGGCACACAAGATTCGGATGCTGAGAAGAGCTCTTTATTACATTTGAACTGAGGGCGCCACGCTGGCATATAGGCTCACAGGGGATTGGCTGGATGCAGAGACACTCCTGGAACGTGCACTATATGAATTTGGGATGTGGTTTGTTTAGGTAAGGATGTGGCCCGAACCCAGTTGGAGCATTTTGGAATATAACAGGCATGAAGAGCAGGCCACACAGTGTGAGAATAAAACTTGATATTTTTCCTATAAACACATTTTAAGACATCGATATTGTTTTGATTAGTTAGTGCCACTTCAATTAATCAGTATATAAACAACATTAAAGAAACAGCGAGAGGGGAAAACGCACACTGTCATTATCATTTTAATGACAGGGAGGCTGAAAAAGGCCGAGAACCAGTGACGGCGCAGAAATGAAAAGATTCCTGAGGGAGGGAGGGAATGAGAGCTCATAAAACTCATAGGAGAAAGCTCCCCATTGGCACTGTAACTCATGTTAACTGCAGAGTGGGGGTAGATCTCTCCTCCTTTTATTTCTGACTTTCCCTCTCTTTTTTCCCTCCCTGTTTTTATTATTAGTAACTAGAGACAAAACACCCCGTCACAGACTGTCTCTTAATGGCAAATGACAGTGTTGCTTTTGTCATCCTTTGGCTTGCGCTTTCTTTTTCTCTCTCTTCCTCTCCCACTCCCTGTCTTCTCTTTTTTTTTTTTTTTTTGTTTTGGAAGTGATGTGGCCAAGCCTTTGTATCTTAGCAGGGAAAAGCCTGTGGCAGGGCTCTATTGGACCGATTACCACGCTCCATCTGTAGGAGCCATCAGGGACGCCCGGGCCTGCATTCAGGGGCCTGTCACCTGCCAAGCAGGGGAGTCAGGGGGGGGCTGTAGGGTGAGATGGGGGCTGTAGGACCAGGGGCTGAGTGGGGGAATGAAGGGTGGGAGGGGAGGGGGACAAAGAGGTCCAGAGAAGGGCCACTGGGGGCTGTGAAGGGGCACAGCAGGGGAGCACCCCTTCATCCCCTCCCTGTTCAGCCTGAGGAGCCCAGAGCTGGGGGGATGGGGGAGTTAAAGAGGCTGACATGGAAAGGAGATGGGAGACTGAGGGCACCTGAAGAAGATGCTAGAGGAAAGGATGTGTGAGTAGGGTAGGGTGGGGGGGGGGCACTAAGGAGAATAGCGGTACTGGTCACTCTTCAAAATGGGCCTGTCCCTCCCGTCTCATCCCAGTGTTTCTCTGAACCTCCACCCTGCATCCACTACTTTGACATTTCCAAACAAGGTTCTTACGCTGTTGTTGTGTTGCGCACACTGATGCAGAAGTAGACTTAGAGCGGGTTGTTCCCACACATTCCCCACAACAAATGGCAGAAGAGGATACTAAACACACAAAAGGAGGCCTCGACCTCCTTACTTAAACACCCAAATCAAATTTTACGCTGCAGCTAAAGCACTGGGGAGCTGAAAATACTCCATAGCAGCTCACAGTTTGGCGGTGGCTCTGACAAGAATCTTAATAGGAAGATAGATTATTATCCCTCAAGCGGAAATTGGGGCTGCTGTAGAATTATGCACCAAAGTGAAATATTAAACAAAGTAGCATGTAAGTGAATAAACTAATTTTAACCTAATTTAGATAGAAGATAGTGGAGTATTTATTTAACATTAGGTGTAAAAATGAGAAGCCTTCAGTCTGTGAAAAATTAAGTTGAAAGTGAAAAGGGTTCTAATCAGTCACATTAAAATGAGTACACATTAAAAACCTCAGAGTTGGGCACTTCTGAACAAAGATGGAACTGTATTACATGAAATTTGGATGACTGATAGAGGAATAAGGGTTATTATAAGATTGTTGTGTCTCTCTAGAATTGATATTGTATTCCTGTAATTCCCCTCGGTACAAACATCTACTTATTTTCTCCATGTGATTTCCAGAGGTAGGAAGTAACAAAGTATAAGTACTTTGTTACTGTTCTTAAGTAGAGGGTTTTTCTGTATCTGTACTTTACTTGATTATTACATTTTCTGGCAACTTATTACTTTAACTCCCTGTATTTTTGCATGAGTATGTGTACTTTACACTCCTTACATTCTCAGAAAAGACTCTTTACTTTTTCAAACTAAACGGATGTGACAGTATGTAAAATATGTCGCTTCATTCACTGTGGAATTAGAAAATGGAAACTTTTATGATTTTGCCTGGTTAAATAAGTATTGTTTCATTCATGGCCAAAAAAAAATGCAGTTTTACTTTTTACTTTTGTATTTTATCACAACTGAGACGTACTTTTTTTTACTTTTACTTAAGTAAAAGAGTTGAATCAGTGCTTCTACTTTAATGAGTACTTTTTTCACACAAGTAGCTGTAATTCTACTTAAGTACAGAATGTGAGTACTTTTATCCCGTCTTGTGATTTCCAATTGTGGTATTTCTATTGCATTCTATTTACTTGTATTTTAATTCATAGGGTCCTATGTCAGGAAATGTATTGTTTTGTGAAAAAAAGTAAATATCTAAATTAAAAAACAACAACTCAGAATTATTGTCAGATATACTGAAATTGCTTAAATTTTAACAATAAATGATTGAACCACTGTGTGATCAATACATAACAGTTGTAAAAGCCACCTTGTCTATTAAGTAAATGTTACTTCTGTATTTACCACATATTCATTTTACTCCACTTTCACTTTTTACAGCGTAACATTCAGTATAGTGTACTGCATACAGTAGGTGAATACTCAACAAGTGGCATCAGCAGGTTCCTTTTATTAAACAAGTGCAATTACAGGTGTGTATAAGCACACACACTCACGCTACCACGAGCACAGCATGAACAATGCTGTGGCCCCACCACTCCCTGTAAACAGAACCATTTATTGATCAAGAGAGGAGACTGACAGGCAGGAAAGATAAACTCCAAAGGGTCACAGATGTGAACTTGGGGAACGTCCAGATCCATTAGCTTCACCTGCAGCAGCCGTGCCTCTAACAGGCCAAAAAACCTAGCGAGGATTCCAACCACGAGAATAAAGACTGCTCTTGTTTACTGCGCCGACTACAGCCAATGCTCGCCTTGCCAAGCATTCATCCCCCTCCCACTGGTTCAAGAGATGTTAATATGAAGAGACATGCGCAGGCGAACAAATGTAGCCGTGCATGTGTATATAAATTCACGCACGCATCTTGGAATGGCGAAAAATGGCGAAAAAGGGCGACACAGTAACCGAAATGAAAATGAAAACGAATGAGTGGAATTAGCGGTAAATTAAGTGAAGAGATAAAAGTGAGAAAGAAGGGAGGGAAGGGGTGAAAGGGAATGAACTGAAGAGCCACAGAGAGACAGAAAGAGAAGTGGAGCATATGGAGCAGTTTATAGCATTGCCTTGGTAGGGGTTGGCTAGCCCTTCCTCCAGAGGCTGTTAATAGAGAAGGTAATTGAGCTGGTGACATGTGTTCGCTGCACAAAACAAAGGGCAGAAGAGACAAATGAACTAGTTATTTGCCCAGGGAAGTAGATCTGGTCCTTTCAGAGCGCGGGGCATGTTGTGAGAAGGCCACTGAATAAAATAGTAGCCAGCCACATAGAGCCAGAGCGAGCAGATGCACTGGAGGAAAAGAATGGTTAACTGACAGCTTATGGGCTCAGCTGGGGTTAACAGTTAAGGGAAAAATGGGAGTGAGTGGGCTGCTCACTTGACTTGCTAAAGAGACCCCAGGAACCCGCAGCTGCCTGGGAAAGAAGGGGGGCAAATAGAGAGAAAGAGAGGGAGATGATGATGTGATGGATGGAAAAAAAATGGAGTGAATAAGCGCAGGAGGTTGGCACTTAACGGACAAAGAACTACCCGACGATATGACTTTGAAAGATGTATCTCTGTCCAATATTGGGGAAGTGACAAAAAATCACAAATGGCCCTGCGTGGCTATTATGTGTGCCCAGTGTGCGGTGGTTATTATTTAGTTCCACTGTGGTGCGGTTAGGTGACAGTTTCACGGTGGCATTTCCACCCCCAGGGCAGGGACAAAGCTACGACGCAGGACCCACGCAGGGCTGCAGCAACAGGCCAGTCTGCCGCACGTTCCAGTCAAATGGAGACCGACCAGAACGAGGTTCACCTCACTGCTACCTCATATAGGCACCACTCACGAGCAGAGAACCAGAGAGTTGAGCCGGTAACACAGAGCCGGCTGGCCCGTTAGGCGATATAGGCAAATGCTAAGGGTGCCATGGCCTCCAGGGGGCAGTACAAAATGAGAAAACATTCACCTTCAATGTAATTATATTTAAACTAGTTATTATGATTGACTCATAAAATGGAAAGCAATGCCCAGTTAACCCACAAAGACCCAGCACTATGTTTGTGTCAGTTTCCAAATAAAATTCTAGCTATATTTAACCTATTTTAACCCATAAAGACCCAAACATCCACCATCTACCAAAATTCTGTACTGATATAAACTGCTTAAACCATGTTGATCCACTAATCCATGTAAATAATTGTTAAAATGCAGTTATTCATCTTTTCATGGTCATCATATATGACCTATTTGGATGCTCAGAGACACCGCCATCTTCTACAACATTGATTCACCAGTAAAACCAATGGAGTTGGATCAATGACAGTGGATGGACACACTGGGTTTATGTTCAGTTAATGATAGATTGGACTGAAAAAGTCACTTTTTCTTCAGTTTTCTCTGCTTTTGATATAATAATCCTTAATTTTACTCTAAACTTTTATGAATATCAAAATGATTAGCAAATTAAATGTTGGAAAATACCTGATTTTCACTGAAAAAATGAAACATACAGAAGACAATATTACAATAAATGGTGATAAACCACTTAAGGATGTTTGAATATTGGAAAAAAAAAAAATTGGGGAAGTGCCACAAATGTCACACTCGGTGCTCATGGGTTAATGATACAGATAATGATAATACCAAATAAGTTTTTCAGTTTTTTTCTTGAAATTATTATTTTTATATAATAGCTGTAACACTTCTCTCTCCGATCACACTTTTAAGGTATTTAAGTCCAGCCTCTGCAAATGTTGGGCTGTCAACAGATGTCTTCTGTCTTCAGCATCCTCAAACAATCAATGTATCCTCTCCACTTCAGGAGAGATTTTTTTGGTATTTATTTGTAATTTGTTGAGCATGTAAATTGGGTGACATGTTATCTTATAGACTGAAGACAATGGTAAAAACAATGCTAACCTATTCAATTTCTTTTGTAAGCATATGTCAATTGTCGATGGAGGGGGACGCCATATAAAATCTCGCCTAGGGTGCCACATTGGGTAGGGCCAGCTCTGCAGTAACAGCAAAACACGAGACAGACAACAGCTACAAGTGTGAAAGTGATCAGTACGGACTGGCAGCGGCATATCAGTCATCATTTTCACCCAAACATTATTGTAACCCTCTTTTCAGGGGGCTGATAGTTTTAACAGTCAACTGACCCTAGGTTAGCCCCTGACCTTTTCACAGCTACTGCAGAGAAAACACCTCACCACTGACCCCACGACAAAACTTCACAGACACTCAACGGAGACGGAAGCCATCGTTACATTCCATGCCTTCTTCTTTGGTCGTACAACACTTAAACAGCCTTATTTTTGGTTTTATGAGTTTTTCAAGCAAATTAACACGTTCAGTTTTTGCTCTATTTATTGTGCTTGAACAAATTTAATATATGCAGCAACTTGAGACATATGTACCCTGGCCTAAATTTGTTTCTTACTTGTTAGCGTCTTTGTTGAGAGGGGAAAAGGCATTAATCAAAACAGCAGAGTTGTGCTGGCATGTCTATAATGTGCAATGCGCTGAACGAAACAGTGCTACAAAAACTGAGGCTAAACAAAGTTAAGTGATTGACAACGCTGTCTGGCTTTACTCAATTAACTATCCCATTGTGCTCCTCTTTGCAGAGTCCCCTCGCCCCCGACCCTTTTCTCTTCACACTCCTTTATCCTCCCCATCACAGAGTTTTGCTTGGCTAATACTTCCAAGGAAATAGAGAGCTCTTTTTCTACCGGGGCTTCTCTCCTTGACCTTCCATTGCTCATTGCTCCTTTTTCAGTCACTTCACAGTGTCTGTGGGGTTAGTGGAGAGAATGTGGAGAGTACATCAGTGCCGAGGGGCCGGCTCAGGGCAGGACCCCGGCCCATTACTTCAAAGTTGGCCTGCATTCATTAATTGTCCTTTGAATTAATATTGGAGGATCACAATGTGGGTGCCAACAGAGAAAGAGGCTTTAATGAAGCATAGAGCCGGCATTCAGTTGCAGATCAGCTACTGTGGATTTTTTCTTTCTTTTTTGAGAAAGTGAAAGGCTTAAGAATTATAGCAATAAAAAACATAAATGTTTCAAGTGACAAAGAAAATCCAGTAAATCTATTTATCTATCTATCTATCTATCTATCTATCTATCTATCTATCTATCTATCTATCTATCTATCTATCTATCTA
>JAPTGZ010000010.1:16201203-16220362 GCA_029814645.1 Fowleria isostigma | reverse complement strand
TTTTTTAAGGCACCCACTTTTCTCAAAGTAAACTCAAATTCTCCAGATTTCACTGTAAAGTGTTTCTTAATTTTGGTCAGTTTTTTTTAAATAAAATGTAATATAATCAAGATATGAGAGGGAAAAAATTCAGAAAAATAATCACTCATTATTTATCTTTAATAAAAAATGAAAGCTGGTCCCACAGACCCAAACACCACACAAGGGTTAAAAAGAAATATTAAGGTGAGACACCCCAGGCGAATAGGGTACAAACAAATATTTAAAAGATATCACTATAAAACTTCCCTAGTGAACTGGTACAGGATAATGATTTTTTTTTTTTTTTTTACAAGTTTTAAGAAATATTATCTTTAAATATGCAAGTGAGGCATTGTGTTATTAAATATGCACAAATTTGCATTACATCCCAAAGCAGAAATCTGAACACTGGATGAAGCCACATTCAAAATTCTAGTTTTCTTTTATTGACATATTAGCAGGGCCATTTCTAGCTTCATGGGGGCCCTAAGCAAGATGCTGTTTGGGGGCCTCTAGTCTGTCAAAGTATGATGAACAGATTCCTAGCCCTTTAGATGGTCGACTAAGATGACACAGTCTATTACACTTCATAAGAAAAACAGGCTACACACAAAATTAAACTTCTTGAGTTACACTGATAAAAAACAATAATACAACGAAAACAACCATCCTCTATATGTCAATAAATAAAACAGATTTTGAGTGTTCCTAAAAAACGTTCACTTCAAATAAGAAAATATAACAACTGCTGAGATAACTTCTTTTTTATGCCATTACAGTGTTTGTTTTGTTAATACTCTAACAGAATGGTAGGTGGGTAGCTGTCAGTCATTCCCATTATACCTGTCGCCAGCCCGATACGTCACTAACTGTGTGATAGTGCAGTCCAACCAATATGGCCTAATAATGCCACAAAAACACCAGCCACAGATTTTTATTACGGTTCATTTTATTTATATCCTACGTTTATGTTCTACATATATAAAGGATGCAATAAACCCATGAGATAGAGATAGGAGACACATTGACACATGACACAGACAAAGACAAAGACAGGACATTTTAATTCTCCTCAGATGAGGCTGAACATGCAGGGTTGGGGCCCCCTGGTGGCTTGGGGGTTCTAAGCATTAGTCTAGTTCGGCTATAGCAAGAAACTGCCCTGCATATTCGAGTTAAGGATTTTTGAAATCTCTTTTTATCATGCCATAAATCATAAAATACAGTCAACAATGATAAAACAATCTATTTTCACCCTGTTTTTAGAAATAAAATCTTACATAAATCAAGCTATGAATGATATATAAACAAACCCCTCTGTAAAAGCCTTTAGAATATAGATAGAAGTAAAAGATCGGTGTATGTTTGTGCTACTGAAGTGGCAATTTCTGGCTCAGAGTATGAGAAGACTCATTTTCAGAAAATGGTATTTAAAGATTTAAATAATGGAATTGAATGCATTTCTATAGGAAACAATTGCTCAAAAACGAAAGAGACTCAGAGCTTTCCAATGACACCAGACATGGCAGATTACAGTAAACAGACAAAATGGAATGCTAACTTTTTAGTAAGTTTAGGAGAAACTCAGCTTAAAAGAACACATATTGAAGGAATAAACTTGCCCAAAATCTCAAAACTGACCAGTGCATGAAATATCCATGTTTTTGCCTGATGTGTCTTGCCTTAAGTCAGTTGCTTTGTAAGTCACACTACACAAGTCAGTGGTGATCATAGGTGGATCTCAATGAACAGCCGTTAGCCGGTGGCCAATGCTGTCAAAGGGTCACGCACACACACACGTTTAGGATGCGTTTTCTCTCGTCCTGTGGCTTTCTTTAAGTGTTTGCGAAGTGTCTCCGTGTCATTATCAGATTGGACACAGATATTTCACAGAGGAGATGAAAGTGTTCCTTTTTCTTGTAACATCTGCCCTCTGATGGTTTATGTCCCATCAAGATGACCTCAAAGCCATAGCCTGAGGAGTGTGATTATCACTAGTATGTACACACACTCTGCCTTGTCATGTGATCACATGCTTGTGTGTAGTATGTGTGTCCAAACATATTTGTGTGGAGAAGGACATATGCCTGTGTGCGTGTAGTTAAAATGTATCTGTGAAGACATATGGTCTAAAAACACTGGAAACACTAAAAAGCCAGTGGGTAGTAGGGATCAATGTCCAGGGTCAAAGTATCAAACAGATCTTACCTATCTATTTCACTTCATCATGTTGCTTTTAAGATATGAAAAGACTTTCTGCCAACATGAACAGACAAAATCAGATCTTTCAGCCTTAACCTCTGATAGAAAATGAGTCCACCAACTCCCCCTAGTGTTAGAACGTAGGAATGTAAATAAACGATTAACCAAAATGAATGAGAAATTCAGTTAGAAGAAAAAACATAAATCACAGAAAGAAGAAGATACTATTTTTAGTTGGCACACAGCAATAAAAGAACCAAGTGAAAGACTAGAAGAAACAAAGAGCTACTGTTACAAGATCAAAATACTGCGGGAACAGGAGAACCATTCACACTGGAAAACAAACGTCAACATAGTCATAAAACATCTGGATCACGTGATCTAGAAAATCTTTTTTTAGATATCTGTGGTTTCAGATGAGTGATGCAGAATACTGATGTTTTTCTAATGACAAAGCAGCAGACCTGGATCCTTTCAACTCTAAATAAAGTAAGTTCTTGGAAATGATCAAAGGATTTTTTTGTGAGATTCTGAAGCGGATCGTTTGGATGTAGATGAGGACAGAGTCACTAGATTAACACCATTTTCTAATACTGGACTTCATCATAATGTTTTGTTTGTATTTTTATTATTATGTGACTAAAGACTGTCACAACATTTGGTAAAGCCTCCAACTATTTTTGTTTGAATTTAAGCTAATATATGGTTTTATTAAACCAGAAACAAACACACAAAATGCCTTGTGCTGTCATCTAATAGGCATGGTAACCCTGTCATACCCTGATTATTAAAGAAGTGTCAAAGAGTTTCTTATTCTCAAACTGGATTTTTTCTATAAATGATTTGAACATGAAACAGAACTATTCACTGTAATGTTCACAGTACATTAATTCTTCAAAATTCAATTTCATGGTAAATATTAATTTCTAACATATCCATAGAGCTCTCACTATAAAGAGATCATGTGATTGGCTTAAGGGGACATGTGATTGGACTTTTGATATAGTTTGTATGTATTATTTATTGTTGCCAACTGATGTTGTTTATACTACGAGATATTTAAATTCTTTATTCTTATTGCATAGTTTGATACTGATTTGTGAAGTGCATTTGTACATTATGCTGTTTAACTGATAAGTGACTGTAGAAAGAATCTAGAACACACTCATAATCTGTTCATTCAATCAAAACTATACACGATCTTGTAAAATATTATATATCAATAATTTTGTTCAAAGCAGTTAACAAATTACTACCAAGTGCCTTACAAAGATTTTTCCACATAAATTGAGAGGATATGGAGATTTCACATTACCTAAATTTGGAACCACTCATAATTGTTTCTGTGATATGAAATGTGGAGTGAAACTTTGGAACAGTCTAGAAATCTAACAGCTAGCAATGCCTAAATATTCACTGATTTAAACTGTTCTATAAACATATGGTCTGGTCTCAGTGTAAAGACAGAGGGTCTTAATACTTATATTACATCAATATTTAGAATGTTGATGTGTGTTTGTTGTTTCTCACTAGTTGGTATGTGCTGTTCTTTACCATTAGTGGTATTGTAGTCTCATTACCATTGTTAGTATGTAATTATTATTACTATCTAAGTTAACGGTTAACTGTTACCTGTGGTAACACCACCATGAATGGGCATTGTTTCTATTTTTTGTTTTGTTTTGATTCACATATTTTTTGGTTCTATAATGTTAAATCTGTTGAATGAGTTTATTATAATCTCTATAGGCCTATTTGTTCATTGTCCTGTTTTGAAGTTTATAGACAGGGGAATGTATTGAAACTTCATTATATTAAGTTATTGATGAAAAATGGGGGTGGGATTTAATAAGTTTTTCTTCTTCCCACTCCTTTTCAAGCATAAATGAATTAATTTGATTTATTGAACTTGCATGTATTCTATTGAATGTCTTTGCATTATCAGATAATACTGTATGCAGGTCATTTGTGTTGCTTACTCACTCGCTCAAAATAAATGAAAATAAATGAATGAAATCTGATGTAGTGTTTTGTTGTTGTTTTTTCTATCTCGAGATCACTATACACTGCACATGGTCCCCTTAACTAAACTAGTAATTTATTGTGACCTGCTAAGGGACGGCAGATGTAAATTAGATTTGAGCTAACTCTGGTACAATGCAATAAATGGAAACATTTATGGGGTTTTTTTTGTACATCGTCCCTACAAATAAACAAATAAATAAATAAACCTAAACTAAACTAGTGCATATTAGTAATAATCACTGTGTTCGTCAGGGCACTATAGTTAAAGTCATCCATATGAGACGTTATAAGACATTTGTATTAAACTTAAATATTCCTCACACTTTTGGCAGCCTAAGCAAAGTTTTTTTTTGTTTTGTTTTGTTTTTTCGAAAAATAAATGCACAATGCACAAACATCTACCTTAATTTTAATTAGCCTCTTCACGTTATTTATTTACTTAGCCTAAGAATTTTCTTTCAAAACAGTAAGCCAACCTGCAGAATTTAGGACTCTGCAATCTTTGTACCGCTGCTGCACTGGGTCGACTCTAGCCCAAACAAACAGAGGTTCCAGGTTGAGTTCCACCTTGACTACAGGTCTGTGCTGTGTTTACACACTGGTGCACTCCAGCCATTCGCAACCTGATCAGTAAGAATAAGAGACAACAGTGACTGACGCTCATTAAAGCCAAATAGTAGTATTGGGTATAGGGCTTAAATGGCTCCAAATTTTCCAGATCAACCGATGGTTAAGTCAATAAAACAAACCGGCGACCACTTCTCCTCTGTACCGACAGTGACTGACGACCGCCCGCCGACAGTTGTGACCGAGAGTAACCTCACTGACGTCCCCGCTGCCCCAAGCACGCGCCACCTCCAACGATCCAATCACTGAAGGGAACGGTCCTGACGTCATTTAATAGCTTCCGGGCTGGCAACACTGGCCCGGTGATGCTCAGATTTACTATTTTACTCAATTTTAATTTGGTTTTATCACACATATTTATGTGTAATTTTTAACCGAATACACAGAGTTGACAGATTATATCATTACAATACCAGATGTTTGGGTACAAGGATAAGTTGTTGAGCCCGCAGCGATTCAGACGTAGCGGTTGAGAAAAGAGGTGAGACTATTCCTATATGAACGCTTTGCAGATGTTGGGGACAGAAATGGATTGTTAGCAAGCGGGGTTTTCAGGCACGGGGTATATCGTCTTTTTCATTTTGTATACGTTTTTTTTTGTTGTTTGTTTTTTTCACACAACACGTGTCCGCCTGTTGATTCTCGGGGGAATTCGGAACCATAAACATTGTGTTGTATCTTAGCAGAGGGCCAACAACAGCTGCAGTGGCTAGCTAAGGCAACGTTTTGCTATCAGCTAGCGGGACTTGGAGCCGTCTGCTAACCGCTAATCTTGGTGCTAACCTATTTAGCCTCCGAAACGTACAATGTGCAAAATCATTTAGCCGGCAATACTGAAAATACAAGTATACGCGGACATGTCAGTGTAAGCCCATATATGTTGTCTAAATTATTATATAGGCCATCTTTCAGTAGTGTCTTAACGCTAGCTACGAGCTTCATGTTATCAACGGTTATCTATCAGATAATGAGCGCCTGATGAAGGAAAAGGGAATATCTGCAGTCAGATAAACCAGCTGGAATGAAGCATAACACACACGATCACACATTATCTGATGCAACAATGTAAATAATAGGCCTGAAAGTTTCTGCGTTGTCATTTTTGAAAGGTTTCTATTCTACATTATCCCGGTTTCCCAGTTTCCATACATTTAATGTGCCTACAGGCTATTCTATTCACTGTGAAGGTGTTGTTAAATATATAATTGTTTGGCTGATTGCTGCACTTTTACAAGTATCACTACACTGGATAGTTAAAACACCAATAAAAAAAAAAAAAAGGTAAATGGTCGGTACTTATATAGCGCCGTTTCACACTTTTATGGTACTGAAAGTGCTTTACAAAGCCTCACATTCATCCATTCACACACACGCACAGTCATACGTTATGTTAGTTTACTTAATAGTGCAGTCATAGCAATTACCATAAACCGACAGCCAGTTTTGTGGTGTGGCATTCCTGTATAACTGGCACTTCAACTCAGGAATATAATTTATGGTCAACAGCTTTTTCATCTTTTGAATCCATCCTATTGTTTTTGTTAAAGACAGTAATGGGTGTGTTTACTGGATTTGAAATCATTTACATAATGATTGAACCTGTATTACAAGTATTACAATGAAACCATCAGTTTTCCAGTCTGCGCGTGTGACTTAATTGTGTCTACGTACGGTACTTTGCCCAAATACAGTTTAAGTGATAGTATGTGAGTGGGAAAAATGCAACATGTGCATTCTGCAAAAAATGAACATGAAGCAGTTTAGATTAGTCACTTCCTGTTAAAGGTGGAGTCACTTTCAGTGGTTGTGTGTTGACTGAAGGGTCAGTGGTTTGAATCCCGGCTCCAACTGTCCATATGTCAAAGTGTCCTTGGGCAAGACAGAGCCCTGAATTACTTCCAGTAAGGCCTGGCAGCACCTTGCATCACAACATCCACCCATTGGTGTATGAGTGTGTGTGTGTGAATGTGTGCTTTGGACACCACAGGAAGGTGTGAAAAAATAAATGCTGTCCGTTTACCTTTTACTTTCATGAGAAAGACTCAGGAAACTGAAATGTCTATGTTTTAAGGAATGTTTTAAAAATGCTAGATGTGTGACAGTACCCAAAAACTGTGTTTCAGTTCACACCTTGGTTTTCTGATCACAATGCAGTACATAACAGTAAAATTCAGAAAAGCAACAAAAAATCCAAATGCAAACATCTTAATTTCTTTTAATTTATTTTGAACACTGTAGTGCACAGGTTAGTGGTAGAAACAAATGAAAATGAATGGACAAGATGCATGAGATAAGGAATAATAACAATTTCTTATTATGGCTTTGGGTGCCAGAATAGGAGAATAAATAATGATGATATTCCATCATCCATAATACCATCAATGAAGCTAATTTTTCAAGTTAAACACAGACGTTAAATTCTAACCAGACACACCGGACTGGACCCAGCTGGAGACACACTGGACCACTGCACTACACACAACACACTGAATGATTGTTTACAACAACTGGAGCTGATTGTAGTCTTTGACAGAGAAGTACACATTGAACGACAAGGGCGAAGCAGTCAATACAACACATTGAACCATCGAGTAGCTTATGCTAACTTAGCAATACTAGGATACTATCTGCATCCAGGGCTCTCTGTTTCCTGAGTTTACCTGATGTAGAACAGTAGTGATCTGTGCAACTGTAGAGATTTACCCCAACATGCTGGATTGGAGCGTTGCTCCACTTGCCCATATGGTGGAAGAGTGTTTACATCAGATGTATTTGTCATGCATTTACTGACAGTACATGCATGACAAATACATCTGTCATGCATGTATTGTCATGTAAATACAAGTACTATGGTACCCCTAAAAAATACACAGCTTTGCAAGTGTCAGTATAGACCTGTTCTAAGGTGAGGTTACTGTAGGTAGTGTTCATATATGAAAAAAAAATATTCAAATGTATAACAGAATGTATACACAGTGAGCCAGTCTGTTATTGTGTACAAAGATGTCGGTGGTGTAATATCATCCTGGGTATGGCTGCGTATCCTATTCATTAACGGAGCAGCGGGTGGTGAAACACACATGAGAGAGTAGTGTAGTTGGCTATGACTATGCCAGGAACATTTTTGTTTTCACAAACTCACAATACAATAAACTTGGAAAAATATTTCTTTGTGTAAAAGCTAGATGCTAAGGAATGTGCTGCCGCTCCCTAAGTGTGTTTTTTTTTGCCAGTGTTTGCATAAAGATAGGCGCAGCCCAACTCTTAAGTCAGTGTTAGATTCTTCTTGGTGCTGTAACTTTAGCAGGCCAGGTATATCTAACCTCATTTGACCTTTTGGCTGCACCATTTACACTGCAGAATGAGAATGTAGTACAAGGTGTCCCAAAAAAACTGACATCATTTGAGACGTCCATATTGGAGTCAATACATGGTCAGAAGAAATGACACTTAATAGGATTTAGTTTGGATATAAAATGTTTTATTCTACAAATTTCAAATGAAAAACTCTGGTAGTTTTATAAAATGATTACATTTTTTTGAGCAAAAAGAACCAAACAAACAAATGTTAAACAAATTATTAGGTGGTGAAATTATGTTAATTTTTTGGGGACATCCTCTCTATCTGAAGTTACTGGATTCAGGGCTGTTGCAAAAGTTGGACTCCAACCGTAACATTGATACTGAGATTTTTCTATTAAAGCTTAAGAACATGGTGACATCCTGCATTTGGAGGAAAAAATACCACATGCATTCACAGTTGTAAAGTAATGGAAAGGCTAGGGCTGAATGATATACACAAAGGTATATTGTAATTAATTTAACAGATATTGTGACTATAGTGCATCACAGTTTAGGTGAAAATAGTTACTTTTCAATTGAATTTGCACTGGGAGAAAAATATAGAACGGTTATGGTTTATACAAAGTAATTATAATTGTTCTCTGAAGTCTATTTAATATCTACTTAATATTTGTATGTGGGACAAATTTGACCTTTTTCCAAAGTGGTAGAGTCAAACCTGAAATGTTTTGAAACAAACCAAAAAAAAAGACACGTTAATTGCTAATTATGTTTCTAAAAGTGTTAAGGCTCACCAAACAAAAACTGGAACTATTTTAATGCAGTAAATGTTAAGAATATGGGGTAAATGGACTTCAGTTGTGGTTTAAATAAGTGTTTTCGGTTCTAATATTAAGTGTTATAGCATCCTTCTTCCCCCGTAGGCCTGGCCTCTGAGCAGCAGGTCTTGTGAGATAAATACTGCTGACTGAGACAGGAGCTAATAATAGGTAGAGAGATGCTTGAGGCAGACGGGGATTGATTTACCGGGATCTTTTTTTATGTGTGCACACAGACATTTGCCGTTACTTGATATTTCTAATGTGCTGACTCAGCTTCGATGCGGACTGTTTCTAAAATCCCATGTTTGCTCTGTATGTTACAGGACTGATTGACTTGCTGCACAAAACCTCTGCCTGCAACCCCTCACCCACTGCAGCAAGTCAAACTCCATTTCCTCCGGTCTCTCCACTCGCAAAACGGTGATCCGTCATCCACAGCTTTGGCCTGACTCCGTCCTCAAACATGAAGCTTAAAGAGGACATGAACCCTCTGCTGCTGCAGGTCTTCCGCTCCGTGGTCTGGGTCTACTCCGTCATCACCTTCATACCCTGGTACTTCTTCTCCGGGGCCGGCACCAACTTGGAACGGGCTCGTCGGATCAAGGCGCGTTCTGTGAGCAAACACCCAGCTGGGCCTTACAGAGCCCTCAACAGCCAGGAGAAGCTGGTGGCATGGCTGCACCCTGGGGTGGACACTCTGGACAAAATGTTTGAATACGCTGTGAAGAAGTTTCCTCATCGAGACTGCCTCGGGACAAGGGAGGTTCTGAGCGAAGAGGACGAGCTTCAGCCCAACGGCAAGGTTTTCAAGAAGGTGAGGAATATCAACCTGTTTTCGGCAATATGACTGATTTCTAGTGTCAGAATCATCTATTTTAAGTTGAGGAGTTTTGTATTTAATTACTTTGTAGTTTACTAGAGGTGTAATAAAATGTCGTAACAGGAAATTTCACAGAATAAAAAAATAATGAAGTAAAATTCCAACATGCAAATAAAAATCAAGTAAAAAAAAAAGTTGTAAGAACACGAAGGGGCGCAGCGCACTGAAAGGTAAATGAACTCAACATGCTCTCATCTCATTTCAACCTGGGTACCCGACACACACTGCAAACAGTGATCCACCAGTCACAATCATACTTAACCAGTTTGCGGAAGTAGACACACCCCTGCACATAGAGTGAGTGTCTGGTTACAACATTGCAAAATGAGAAACAAAGGAGAAAATCACTGAAAACGAAGACTTGGCGCCAAAAAAGAAAAGCAATGTCAGTTATCTGGAATTATTTCAGCTACAAGAAGGATGATATTGAAACACGTGTTCTGTGTTGACAGTGTCTTCCACCTGTTGACACATTGAGAGGAACGCAACTAATATGTTTGACCATTTATGTTGGCACCACACAGCTATTATATCCTCCTGAGTATTTTTTTGATATCGCAATATATATATTGCAACGTTAAAAAAAATTGCAATGTCCGTTTTTTCCAATATTGTGTAGTCCTATTAGGAATGCAATGGGAAAACCATTTGGTCCACTTGTACTTCTGTCTCTCTCTCTCTCTCTGGACTATAGACTGTCCAAAGTGACAACGTAGGTAGTGACGTGTGACATCCACGCAACCATAAATCCAGCTAGACTCCACACACATACAGCACCATGCCACATTATTACAAGGAAATGTGTACAGTAGATCAGAAAAACAAGCATGATGTATCATTTGCAACGGCACCACAAAGAAAAGCTCCTCCCACTGCCTACTAAGACAAAAGTTTTCATAACTTTGTCGTTAATATTTAAGAAATAATAATAAAAAAAAAAAAAAGAACCAGTGAGATTAGTAAATTAAAATGTGTTTTCATTCTTTCTTTATAATTTGTAGAGGAAACACCCACACAGTCACACTGTCCAACTTTACAGTCCAATTGTTTTTCATAAAATGCGTTATCTTCATCAGGTGATTTTTATTTTTTTTTTAACCTTTATTTCGTATCATGAGTATTTCATATCTTGAGCCCTGTATTGTATTTTGTATGGTTTTGTAAGTTGACTGTTTGGTTGCACCCCTATAGTTTATATCTATGGGATTAGAAGAAGCGTGGCTGTGTCTCTGAGCTCATGGAACAGTCTGCTGCAGAGAACAGTGACAGGAATGTGGGTGGAAATGAGCGTTAGTGATTCGCTTTTACGGCTCAGAGATCTCTCATTTAGACTTGTGTAACTGCAAAAGCCCTACAGAGGGCACCAACTGCCTGTGTATGACTGTTTTATTTCATGACTGGAAACATCAACTACTTCCCCTATCTGATTGAGTTTTAGTTCATTTACTCTCCTGAACATGCCTTTGTAAAGGGCTGCAGAATTTAGTCAACAACTTAAATAGCTTTTTTTTTTTTCCCCTCAGACTGAGCACCTCATTTACTGCTTTAATAATGTTTTGGTCACATACTGATACAGATCATTATGATCTAGACAAAACACGATTCAAATTTAGTTGTCTTTTTATTAAAACTACACAAATTATATGCAGTGTCATCACGTAGCTGAGAATGCATCACATCAAACAGGTAATTGTTGTGTTTGTGATTCAACAAAAAGCAATCATTTTAATTTTCTGATTTGGGCATTTTTCACATTTAAAAATCTTCAAATTAATAAAAAAAAATACACTACCTGACATCAGTGTATGTCAGGATATATCATGATCTTTAATTTCTGTGATGCTTGGCCTTTGGTGATCATAAATGGAAATAACTCTGCGTTTTCATGCTTTATGTAGGTAATTTTGGGAAAATATAACTGGCTGACGTACGAGGAAGCCTACCTGGCAGCGAAGTGTTTTGGCAGCGGTCTTGCAGCTCTTGGCCAGAATCCTCAATGCAACATTGCCATCTTCTGTGAGACCAGGGCAGAGTGGATCGTGGCAGCGCAGGCCTGCTTCATGTACAATTTTCCACGTAAGTGATGCACACAGATGTTGAGTTACTGTTGGGCATGTAAAATATATCTTTATTATTGTTTGTTTTGAGCTTGTGCACTCCATGTACTATCATCATTATACGCATTTCATCATATGTACACAGACATACATAGAGAATTAATTGCAAATACCAAATACATAGAGAATTTACACAACCAACATACATACAGAAATATATATATAGAAACAATGGTTGTAAACATGTGTACACAATATACATAATACATGAATCAGAATCATGTTTATTGCCATGTAAGTAAACAGGGTTCACAGTTAACGAATTTGCTTCAGTAGTTTTGGTACAAACATAGAACATGAATAGGAGGCATGCAGTGCTAAATAAAATAGAAGTAGAATAAAATAAGTATAAAAATAAGAGAATATACAAGTAAGGCAAATTTCAAAATATACTATATGCAGTGCAGAATATATATGGCAATTCACTTTTAAAATACAACCCTAATAACCTGAAAAGGGAGTGAGAAGAAGTAAAGCTTATTTACTCTCACCCTCAGTTGCACCACTTAAATGTTTTTGGTTAAAATTATGTCAAGGAAATGAGCTGTGAACCTGCATTAATACATCAAAACTAACTTTAACATAACATACGAATGTACCCAATCAAGAGAAATTTATACTAATTGAACATAATTTAGGCACTGAAATGAGTCATTTTTAAAAAAAAAAATAAATATATCTAATAAATAAATAAAGTAAAAAGTAAATAAAAATCAAACAAAACACACACATAAGAAGAAAAGAAAAAATTTGGAAAGTTAAGAAGGAAAACTAAGAAAAAAACCCACTAAATGACCTTCATAGCCTTTCATGTCTTTATTGTTTTAACACCATTTCTTTACATCCTGATTTAACCTGCTGTATGCTGTATATAAATCAACTATATATCTGACTGTGTGATTTGAATCCCATAGTTGTGACTCTTTACGCCACCCTCGGACCGACAGCTATCGCCCACGGCCTGAATGAGACCGAAGTCACTCATATCATCACAAGCAAAGACCTGCTTCAGAGCCGTCTCAAGGTACCCATCTTTACCACTTCTGCTATTTTAACAAGCAAATCCTTTCTTCTGCTGTGGGATTCAATGATATGTTGCTAAGTTACCAGGTAGTTTAATGGCTTGATAAGGAGCTTGAAGTTATTTGCCTAATTACTTTTGCTTTACTTATCCGCCTCCCTCCCGCCTACATCCAACGCCACGTCTCAGGCCATACTGTGTGACGTGCCCAGGCTCCGCTACATCATTGTAGTCGACAATAAACCCACGAGCTGGCCCGACATCCCCAGGGGCATCATGGTCTACAACATGGACGCCGTGAAGGAGATGGGATCTAAGCCTGATAACAGTGAGTATTGGTGCAATGTGATTAAAAAGGTTTCTAATTTTGTCAGGGAAATGGAAGAACACTGATGGAGGCTTAATACAAAGCCGACACCCTCTTGTGTAATTGGAGTGATGTACTGCATGAGAGTCAGGAGGAGGTCAGATCACCATTTGCTGAACACTCAGTTCCACAGTGACACCCGCCATGTGTCACTTTGGCCATGTTTACACTTGTCTTAAATTATTGATAATTGACAGATCAGACTAAATCATCCTGCCATGTTGATGATGGCGACTATAGGTGTTACCCGTCCTCCATTTAGTTTGGGAGTTTTAGGTCTTCCAGGTTAATTTAAATTAACCTTTGATGTTTAAAAGTTGATATTTCTCCTAAAGTGTGTGTGTGTGTGTATATACATATATATATATATGGAAAGAAAGTAAATATCTATTTTACACGCTTTAAGTCAATACTCATGTGTTTACATGCCAAAAAATGAGAAGGTGAAAAGGCTCGACCTACTTGTGCTGTTTCATTTATTTACATTGAAATAGGACTTTCCCAAAGTTTTCCACCAGCACACAACCAGTAGTTTTGGATTTTTCATTGTAGTTTAGTTTTATTTAGTTTTGACTTTTTTTTTTTCCCTCCGATTCAGTTAGTTTTAATTAGATTTTAGGGTAGGTTTGACAGTTTTTATTAGCTTTATTTTTTTCCAAATGCTTAATTTTAGTTTATTTGTAGTTTTTTCTTCTTTGATCTTCCTGGCTGTTGTATTCATACATATATACATACACGTATACCATAAATGACTCTGCTTTCTCCCAAGTTTTAGTCTCCATTTCCCCTTTTCTACCGCACCTTTCCAATATGAGTCGACTCAGCTCAACACGGTTTTCACACTTTTCCACTGAGGGTTGTAGCTGGTAAAGTATCTTTTTTTCGTACTACCTCCATTGCGGTTCTAACCGGGCTGAGTCGGTACTGAGATTACACTGCCGGCCAATGAATGGTCAGAGGGAGAGTTGTCACACATACACGAGGCGTAATGCAAACATCATACGTCGACAAGAGTGATGGTAGAGAGGATCTCCACTTAGCCTCAGTATCATTCTCTATCATTTTACTCATGGCTTGGGCCACAAAAACCGCAAAGTTCAGTGCAACATCTATCTTACCATCAAACGTCACCTCTGTCAGCTCTTATCTGCCAGTGTTCAGCTTCATACTTCCACATTGGCTTTCAGCTTTCTTTTGCCTTTCAGTGATTTTTGTGTCGTCACTTGTGTCTGTTTCTGTCTCTCTCATTTCACCTTTTATGTGACAAAAAGCCACAGACCGAACAACATGTACATCATTGCCTCCATGTCAACCATTGTCGTTATCATTTATTAATACCGAAACGTATGTTTCAAGTTTCAACTCCGCTAACCACGCCCACCTCAGTCGCGCCAAGGTGACCCCAATGCAGTGGAAAAGTAACCGTACCAAACCAAGTAGAGCCGAGCTGGGCCGGGCTGAGCTGGTACAATGCAGTGACTAAGGGACACATGTTGCCACAAAGAGTGGGGGCAAGAAGCGACAAGTGATGAGAAGTGATGGACCGTGAAGTGCTGTATGGTGCCCCCAGCTAAAATTGCTCAAGCAAAATAAATCGATTTCATATCAATCAGACATTGACAAAGATGGAAACAAAGCACATTTTATCCATAATTTTGATACATTTAGTTAGTTTTATTAGTACACAATACCATTTCAATTAGTTATTTTTTCTTTTAATCATAGTTTTTATTTATTTCAATTAGGAAAATGTTTTTTCAGTTCTAGTTGTTGTCATTTTGTTAGTGTTAAATAACGATAATAACCTCATACACAGCTACACTCTTGAAAAGGTTGGCATAGTGATTTTTACCCTTACTCAAAATCCTGTTTATATCCAAGTCTTTCATAATATTTACACATAGGTGTGTTTCTCCTCATGATCACAAATGTAGGCTTTTCTGTTTGGCATGCATCGCCCCACCAGTACAAACTATTGAATGGTTGGTGGACAAACAGGCCAAGTGTTCAAACTGTCATACAACTCAATCTGTTGTATAAAAAATGCTAAATTAGAGTAAGGTCTCCTTCCTGTTTACATGACCTCTATCAGATTTATAATAGTAGTAGATAATTAGTGTGCGTGCACTGTCTGTTCTTATGGACGTTGCCTTATGTTGCTGCAGTATTACAGCTAATTATGTTAATCCAGAGAGTTGATCCATTTCCTCTGTAAACATGCATTCTCTGGTCTCCTGTCTCTGCAGTATCGGTAGACCGCAGACATCCAGTGCCCTCAGACATCGCTGTCATCATGTACACCAGCGGCTCCACAGGCATCCCCAAGGGTGTCATGATCTCCCACGGCAACATCATTGCTGGCATCACTGGCATGGCTGAACGTATTCCAAACCTCAAGTATGGCCATTTCACATTCTCTTCCTCTTGTCTTTACATCATATGCGTGTGTTTCCCTCCGGTGTATGACAGGGAAGTTAACATGCTGTTATTTCTCTCCTGCCAGTGAAACCGACACCTACATTGGCTATCTGCCTTTAGCCCACGTTCTGGAGCTCAGCGCTGAACTGGTGTGCATCTCTCATGGCTGTCGTATTGGTTATTCATCCCCTCAGACTCTGGCTGACCAGGTCAGTGTGTAAGCCCACCCATGTGCACCCCTCGCATCCTGTGGAGGGATTTTACCTTGGTTTGTTTGTTCATGTCTCTTCGTCCTGCATCCCAGTCACCGGTCACACATTATTGGATCGTGTGTGGCATCAAAACATTTGGGTTAAATACTGATGGACACTTTTCACAAACAAGCTAAAGCAGGGGTCTGAAACATGCGGCCTAAGGGCTAAATCCAGCCTACCAAAGGTTCCAATCCGGCCTGCAGGATGAAAGTGTAAAAGTGACACGGAAGATGTTAACAGTCAAGGATGTCAAAATCATTTTAGTTCAGGTTCCACATACAGACCTGACCAGTGGGATCTCAAGTAAAATAATAACATAATAAATAAGGACAATTAACTTTTCTTCTTGAAAATTTTTGTGAAAAAAAAATAACATTACACTATGAAAATATTTACATTTACAAACTATCCTTTCACAATAAAATGCAAATAAATAATAAATAAAAAAAAGTATGAACAACCTGAAATGTGTAATTTTAACAATATTCTACCTGTTATCACATTTGTGTAACATCATGTGTAACGTATATGTATAATTAAGTTGAAGATAATGTCAAAATTGCACCAATTTTTCTATGAAATTTTATTTTTTTCCACTTTATTCACTTTTTTTTAAATATCAAATGTAAATGTTTTCATCAATAAATGCAGTTTTTGTGCTAAAAGAAAGGGAAATAACTTGGAGTTGTCATTATTTATAGGTTATCATATTGTAATTTTACTGGTCCAGCCCACTTGAGCTCAAAATGGGCTAAATGTGGCCCCTGAACCAAAATGAGTGTAAGACCCCTAAGCTAAAGGCACATCTGCTCAAATGTACCTGAGTTTAATTTTTCTCCTTCTACTGTACATTGTTTAACAGTGAGTCAGTGCTATCAGAGCTGATATTATTTTAATTTTTTACAGTCTACCAAGATAAAGAAAGGCAGTAAAGGTGACACCAGTGTGCTGAGACCGACTCTAATGGCTGCTGTACCAGTAAGTGTGCTTTTAGTACATTCCCATTTAAGCATAGGCAACAAAAGCGTCTCTAAAATGACTTCGGGTGGCACTTTTATTTGTATTTTCACTGATCTTTCCTTTTTATCATTCCTCGTCCTTGTGTATTTGTGTGTAGGAGATCATGGATCGTATTTATAAGAATGTCATGACTAAAGTAGAGGAGATGAGCAAGTTACAGAAGACACTCTTTGTACTGGCATACAATTACAAGATGGAGCAGATATCCAAGGGTTACAGTACGCCTCTCTGCGACAGGTAACACATCCTATATACTCGTATAAAGACAGGTGATGGTGTTCTTAGTCATCAAGCCTAAGATGTCACTGAATTGTCAGATGAAAATGTAAATAATGTTTGTCATACACCTTAGCCACTGTCACCCCAGTGGAGCTTTACCACACCAGATATTTTGTCTTGTTATGATGTACAATACAGGTAGAGTTAATATCATTAACAATGGCCATAGTCCATCAGGCTTCAGTTTTACATAATGGTCTCATTAGCTTTCTAGGACTATTCAACAGGAAAGTCTGTGTGCTCATGTTGTAATGATTATGAAAATACAGCTTTAAAATCAGCACTATTGAACACATATCGGAGATTTTGGGCCAACACATTCCACAGCACACTGCACCTCTATCATTAAAACAGTGATAGAATATGTTTTATAAAGAATGATTCATCCCTGCAATTGAGTCCACAAATTCGTTAAGTCAATACCAAGGAGTACTGAAGCTGATCTAGAGGCATATGTTGGTCTAACACCTTACCGACAAACTTTTTACTTGTTTTACCTCATCTGTCAAGTCATTTCTGTTCATATGTACTTTTATTTAGTGGTAAACTCTTCATGTCATCTTTTATACAGTCAGTCTTTCCAAAAAGTGGAAGGAATACACTGTCACGGAAAAAATTATTAGACCATCGAAAGTAATCAAAAACAATGGTTATGTTATCAAGTACTAACTCCTGTGTGTATCATGTGACTAAAACAGACAGAAAAGAAAACATGGAATGTCTAAAAGCACTGTTTTTGTCAGTACAATGTCAAAGCTATTGATGTAAGAACATATGTGATTTTGGTTATTATCAAGAAAACCATGGAAAATGGACAGATATCAACTTTTAAATTGAATTTATAAGAGCTATTTTTGTTTTTGTTGTTTTATATTTGTCCACGCAAATGTACCTTTAGTTGTACCAAGAATTAAAATGAACAAGAAATTGAAGAAAACAAAGGATGGTCTAACTATTTTTTTCTGTGACTGTGTATACACTCTAAAATGTCATTGGAATGTGACAGACATTCTGCCGTTCTTTGTTGGAGTTGTCATTTTAGTTTCCTCCACCTTTCCCCTCAACGTCTGCCTGATGTGTATTTTTGTCCTCCTCGTCCTCACCTCCAGTCTGGTCTTCAAACGGGTTCGTGCGCTGCTCGGTGGACACACACGGGTGTTGCTTTCTGGTGGAGCTCCACTCTCAGCTGCTACACAGCGTTTCATGAACATCTGTCTGTGCTGCCCCGTGGGGCAGGGCTATGGCCTGACGGAGACCTGCGGAGCTGGCACCATCAGTGAAGGTAGAATAGATCATGTATATGTTTTTGTCATCTTTAGGGCCATTAAGAGAGACTCAGTTATGACAATAATCTGACTTGTTGTCATCGTTGTCTATTGCTGGTGTTTTTCAGTTTGGGATTATAGCACAGGACGTGTCGGTGCTCCACTTGTTTGTTCAGAGATCACACTCAAGGACTGGGAGGAGGGTGAGTCAAAATGTGACAGCCAGACACGGGGGCGGCAACCTTTTTGATCCGAAGAGCCATTTTTGTCCAGAAATGGGAAAAAAATATGTGTATCATGCACCTATTCACTGACATATAAAATGAGTTCATAATTGGATATTCTATTTTTTATTAACATTTTTATTGAAAAAGCACATCCATTCTACAATAGAATGTTAGGATTTACAAAATTATTGCTTTTTTATTTTTGACACTTAAACATCAATCAAAGAAAACCAATCCAGGGCTCGAATTACCCCTTCCTGAGCAAGTGGGTGCAAGTAAATTCGGCCCTGTGCAAGTAATTTTTTATCGGTC
>JAPTGZ010000010.1:16190466-16201103 GCA_029814645.1 Fowleria isostigma | reverse complement strand
TGTGCAAGTAAATTTTTTTTGGTGCAAGTATTTTTTTTCTCATGTGCACCAGTGCACCTTTACCAAATAATGTAATTTGAGCCCTGCAATCTGAATAGGTGTGGGGTAGCCACTCGTTTTCTAAATTTTTAGATAAATAAAATGTAAATGTACAACGAATAAGTCAAATTATTATTTAGAATATTATTATTGTATATAAAAAGTCTGATCTCACAGGCTTGACATATTCTGACCATTTTGACCATATTCTATAAAAAGTGTCCTTTTGTAATCTGAATGAAAAAGGTTTTCCATGACGTAGATCTCTTGGACAATATTAATCCATTCTTCTTTTTTTGGTGGTTTGGGTTTAAGCCATCTCCTCATAAGGCCTTTTTTTTGCTGCTGCCAATAAAATATAAAACAGTTTCTTGTCCTCATGGTTAAAGTCATCCAATGTGATATTCCCAAGATACATTGTTTCAAATAATAAAGGAAATACAAAAGAAAACACATTTTGAATATAATTGGGTATTCTAAGGAACACTATAGACTGCAAGAATGAATAAAATATGTGTTAAAATATATATTACTTTTGACCTCAGTTTTTTTTGGCATAGTCAGAGCAGAGCCCCAGGTTGCCTGCCCTTCAATTACCTGTATAGAAAACAGAAATCCTCTCTAATACATATTTATATGTTGAATGACCTACTTCTGTGCTGTTCTAGGTGGTTACTTCAGCACAGACAAGCCAAACCCACGAGGGGAAATTTTGATCGGCGGACCCAACGTAACGATGGGATACTACAAAAATGAAGCCAAGAACCGGGAGGACTTCTTTGTGGATGACAACGGTCAGAGGTGGTTCTGCACTGGAGACATCGGAGAGTTCCACTCAGACGGATGCCTCAAGATCATCGGTAGGTTATTCACTAAAACATTTGTCCGTGCATGCTGTACAGCTCCTAGACCTGTTACTAATCCGAACAATAACCTGTTCTTTCCTCTGACAGACCGCAAGAAGGACCTTGTGAAACTGCAGGCTGGCGAGTACGTGTCCCTGGGAAAAGTTGAGGCTGTTCTGAAGAACTGTCCTTTCATTGACAACATCTGTGCCTACGCCAACAGGTACAGTCCTGACTGGGCCTCTGCTTGTGTCTCAACTACAGGACAAGGTTATAATTGTTAACAAAAACTAACGAAATAATGAAAACTACAATTAAAAAAATATTTTCATTGACTGAAATAAATAAAAATGCTAATTAAAAGGAAAAAAACTGTAACAAATTAAAACCATTGTGTGTGTTTACAAAACTAACTAAAATGTACTGAAATTGTAGATTAAATGCTCTTCGTTTTTGTCTTTGTTAATCAGTTTATAAACCTCTTGGATTGGTATAAAATCAATTTATTTTACTCTAGCAGTAACTTTTTTTTTATGCAATGGTATTCTTTGTTGAGCTTTAGTACATACTACTTACTCTGATCTTTTTTTAATCCTGCACCTGACAAATAACCCAAAATATAAAAAAAAAAACTAATTAAAACTAAACTAAAACTAAGCATTTGGAAAAAAGAAAAACTAACAAAAACTAGCAAACCCACTCTAAAAACTAATTAAAACTAACTAAATTGGACAGGAAAAAATGTCAAAACAAAATAAAACTACACTATAATTAAAAATGCAAAACCAATATAACCTTGTGTTTGTTTCTAAAACTCCCATCATGCATATTTGTCCGTGTCAGTTTGTGGCTCTGGAGCTGTAACTGGAGTCTTTTCTTACAGTGACCAGTCATATGTGATTAGCTTTGTGGTGCCAAACCACAAGCAGCTAATGGCACTGGCGGAGCAAATGCAAGTGATGGGCACATGGGAGGAGATCTGTAACAACTCCCAAATGGAGAGGGAGGTCCTCCACATAATTACTGAGGCTGCTATTTCAGGTGAGGACACAACCTAATTCTGTCTTTTGCTTTGACTTTGTGTACACAGAATATACTTAACTACAGTTTTTCTCAGTGACTTTGGCATGTTTTTAAGATCACATTAAATTCTCTAAAGTACCAGTTCTGTTTTAGTTCCGAAAAGCGCGCTCATTCCTCTGAAAAGGCTCTTTTAAATTATTAGGTACATGCGTTTGCTGTTTCCTATATCATCACTTGCTTACTCAGTGTAGATCTGAACATCTAAGTATGACTTCATTGCATACATCACTGCATGTAAAATGGTTGGACTTGTTTTCTTTTTTTAATTCTCTTTTTATTCAAAGATTAGTTTTTTTTTTTTTTTACAATAACTGAAAGATTAGATGGATACACACAAACTATGTACACCCAGAGAGTACAAGTAGAGAACAACAAAAACATTTACAGCAGCTCATTATTACGTTGGCATATAGAATTTCATTGTAAGGAATCAATACATAAATAAAAACACATTGCCATCAGTTTGAGGATTTTGAGTTCATATTTATGCAGTCATCCCAGCAAAATCAGGTCTCAGAGGCCTCGCATATCTCACCCATCCCTCCCAGTGTCCAAAAGAGTCCATCTTTAAGTGTACAGTGAAGGTTATTCTTTCCATCCTATACATTTCTACGGTTATTTCTATGCAGCTAGTAATATACTGAGCAAGTATCTATGGTTTTGACCTCTGGAGGAATGAATCCCAAATATATGGTTTTAAAATCAAATGGTAGATGATGAGTATTAAGAATGATTTCTAAGGCTTTATGTATTTCTTTCCAATAATAGTTAATTTAGTTGGATTGGTTTTTATAATCGCTCAAGGATATTTTGTCTATATTTGACTTTTTTTTGTAAATATGCAAATTTTTTCCACCATTGAATGAAGCATGAAATCAACCAGTTCTCAAAAGTAGCTCATAGGTGCACCTCATGATGTCACATACAGTTCTGCCAAAAAGGTGTTTCCTATGTTTACATTTCTAATTCTGGAATTTTCCCTGCTGCTACTGTTAAAGAGTCCTGTCATTTTCGATACGTCCACGCGTCTCAGTAGGGAGCTTTATCTGTCAGTCTGTCGGCCCACATTAAGTTTAACAATGTGATATCTCAGGAACAGCTTGACAGAATGTCCTCAAATTTGGCACAGACTTGAACTTGAGGATGAGCTGTTTTGTCCGATCTCTTGTAGTTTGTAACGTGTAACTTTGCACTGTTGAAACTTACAGAGAACTGGTATAGAAATGAAGAAGTCCAGCCAAGTGCATTTTAACTCACTGTCATGCAAACCTTAGACATTGTTTTAAAGGGTGATATTATGCTAAACCCACTTTAAAAACATCTAAAGCATATTTATACCTAATATTTCTACACACCCACCTGGTAAAGACGTGTCTACAACACTTTAACTGGCCAGTGTGATAGTGATTTCAGTGATAATGAAGAGACTTCCGGGTTTTTTTTAACTGGCGATGCTAGATGCTACGCTAGTTTGTTTGCCGATTTCCCAGTTTTAAACACATCTAAAGCATATTTACACTTAATATTTCTACACATCCATCCATTAAAGACATGTGGAAACC
Source organism: Fowleria isostigma (assembly GCA_029814645.1). NCBI lineage: Eukaryota > Metazoa > Chordata > Actinopteri > Kurtiformes > Apogonidae > Fowleria > Fowleria isostigma. Next base: position 16,197,574 of record JAPTGZ010000010.1, on the reverse strand, counting down.
TTTAACACCTTAACTAGACAGTATAATTAGAGATTTCCCGGTATTTTTTTGACTTGTGGCGGTAGACACTAATTTGTATCGACAACGCGCTAATTCCAGCTAGATTTTAAATACATCTAAAGCATATTTACACCTAATATTTCTACACACCCGTCCATTAAAGACATATCTAGACTTTGAACACCTTAACTGGCCAGTCTGATTATTTCAACGCATTTGTAGAGATTTCCTGGTATATTTTGACTTGCAATGGTAGGCGGTAATTTATTGATTATGCGTCTACAATGCGCTAATTCCAGTTCAATTTTAAATACATCTAAAGTATATTTAGACTGATTTCTTTTTGACACAATGCTGTAAAAACACAGTGTCACAAATTATAGAAGGTGAATGATGCTTAAACTCTCCTTTCTCGGTCCCAGTCGGTCGGGTTTTCCAGGTTCACTTAGCGGGCTTGAGACTGACCATGATAAACTTATCAGAAGTCTCGGTTCTTACCGGTTCTTCTTCTTCTGTCCTCCTCCAGGTCAGACTCTGACTCAGACCTATGAGGCTCAAGGACACAGTTTGCCGTTGTTGCCATTATTAATTATACATTATAATTTCCAAAAACTTTGGTTATATCTAGAGCAGCGTACTGTAGCTTGAAAACTACAAAGATGGCTGAACGGCACAGTCAACATCCTGGAGGGGGTGGGGTGTAAAGTGGGTCATTGTATTTAAAGGGCCAGCGCTCAAAACCACCTGTCTCATTTCACTACTCAGAAATAGACATAAAGATGGACCTGTGGAGTTAAATTAATGAAGAATTCAGACCCAGACATAGCATTTACAGTTTATGTGGACCACAGGGAGATGTTTTAAAATGCAAAATAACATTCTAAAATTGCAAAATATCACTCTTGTAATACAAAACATTTACTTTCTCCTATTGACACCATGGCTGTGTGTTGTAATTTCTTTGCAAGATTATGGACAGGAAGTCTATTAACTATTTCCCCTTTGGTCACCTACTAGGAACCAACACATAAATATGTATATATATATGTGTGTATATATATATATATATACATATATGTTACTAGTTCTACCCATGGAACATTTTGTTTTTTCAGTGTTTTGTGTCTTTTTCCAGTGGCTACAATCATCACTACTTTGGCAAACTTCAGGAAAAAACAGTGAAAATGTATTATTATTATTATTATTGTTTTTATTTTAATTTTTTATATAGAAAATAAATACATAAAACAAACAAAAAAAAATTAAAAAATTTAAAACAAGTTAAAATAGCCAAGTAATAAAAATTGTAATGCATAAAAAATAAAGAAATAATTAAAAAATTATATGTATTATTTAATCCTGTTGGTTGGCCTAGTATGGGTCGTGGTCACCTCCACCCATCACATCACCTATTTCTGTTACAGTTGAAAAAAGGGAACCTGTTCTAATGGTCGTCAAGTCATGTCTTTAGTGAAATAACAGATGTCAAAACTTGCCATTAAGGGTGTGGGGGGGACGTCAAATGTCGTCTATATAGGGGAAAGAGTTAAGTGTGTTTGCAGATATTCATTTACTGATCTACAAATGTACAGAGGATCTGAGAACTATTCCAAAGTGACTGAGATAATTCTGTAAGTGGTGGTGCTCCTTTTCAACTTTTCGGTCCTGATTTTGTGTGACAGCGTCTCCTGCTTTAGCCAGACTTTGACACTTGCGCTACACTAATGTGTCGGTCTAACTTGCGATTTTCTCCCCCCCCTCCAACCAGCAAAACTGGAACGATTCGAGATCCCAAAGAAAATCCGGTTGAGCGCCGAGCCCTGGACACCTGAGACTGGTTTAGTCACCGACGCATTCAAACTAAAGCGCAAAGAGCTGAAAACACACTACCAGGAGGACATAGAGAGGATGTACGGCGGGAAATAACAGACCAACAAACCAAACACACACACACACACACACACACACACACACATATATATATATATATATATATATATAAGATACTTGCACACATACATAAGGAGCTCAGAAGCCACTACCTGGACTACTTGGAGACTTGTAATTTAGACACAGGTATTACACACATACACACACACACACACACACACACACACACACACACTAAACCACCCAAGCATCTCCTCCTCGGCTTCCTGCGACCAGCTTCGATCAAAGGAGGGGAAAACTTGAATCCAGCTTAACGCTCTCTGTCAAGACCAAAAGGCAGAAGGTCCCTTACAGACAAAGTGAACCAGCCAAACAGGCACCCAGCTCTTTTGATGGATTTAGCCCATTGAGTTGTCATGACAACCACAGCGGCACACGAAGTCGGGCGGCCGCACTGACTCCAAGTGAAGTAAATGTCAGGCTCGACGCATCTGGATCAATGTCGGCGCGCCCTCCTCTGTTGCTTTCCTCCCTCACTTCCCTCTGGACGGTCTGGGACTCGTCGTGCAGATTTCCGGTGGGCGGGGAAAACGGGGCGCCATGGCCCGGGGTGTGACACAGGGATCCCTCCTGGGCTTTAAGTAACATTCAGGTTGGAAACTATGCAGGGATCTCTTATCTTTTTTATTTTATTACTCCTTTTTTTTTGTATCTGTTGCGATGTTTCTTTGAATGTTCAGTTTGTCAGCTCGCATTTGCATATTTTTGTGAGGAATCAGTTTTGCAAAGAAAAGATTGAGTTTTCAAGAACTTTTGTTACGGTTTATGGTTGTTACTCCAAGGGTTTTTATTTCTTTTTCTTTATGTTTTATATTACCATTTTATTAATGCTAATTGTACTTTGATGAGCTTTGTTTACAAGCTTTGTTTTCCTATTGTTTTGCCTCTGTCTCTACGTTTTATTTTTTGGGTATGTGCTTCATGACTTGACTCTAAGTGTTTTCAGTCCCTACTGCTCTCAGGCTTCACAGTAGGGTCAAACTAAAATACATCATGCATCCAAAAGGTTTTAAATCTCTGCTCAGTCCTCTGAGTTCTCACAGGCCATTTGGTTTTGTTAACGGTCAGTGAATCTTTTATTAATTGGATTTTCTTTTCAGAAGCAAAAGAAAAACTAGTGGTTAATTGATTTTCATTTTAAAATAGAAGTATTAAAATGAAATTTCAAGGTGTTTTTCTTTTTCAGTGTCAAAACAGATGAACCAAATTTTTTAAAAAAAAGATTGAATTTTGTTTTTTTCTTGCTAATTTTCTGACAGAAATGGAAAAACTGATCAAAACACCCTTTTTTTTTTTCCCCCATTTTCTGAGACTGAATGTTGTCATTTTCAAAGAAAGAATGCTAATGCCTAAATCAGAAAGATTATTCAATTCAGCTTTATTTATAGAGCCCAGTATCACAACAAGGTTGCCTCACAGGGCTTTACAGAATTTGGCAAATTATTCCGATCAATAACTTCGTACCAGTTTGTAATAGAGATGCACAATATATCGTTTGAGCATCGGCAATGTTCACGTGTACAATAGTCACGTTACAGATCCAACAATGTAGGAGGTCAATGAACTCAACGTGACCTAATTTCAAGGGTACCACCACTCACAATCGTTGTTAATCAGTTTGGAGTGAGTCGCTGGTAACAACATTGAAAAATGAGTAATGAACAAGAGAAACTCACCAAAAACATAGATTTGGTGTCAAAAAGTAAAGCAATGTCAGTTATCTGGAATTATTTTGGCTACATGAACGACACGTTACGTGTTAACAGTGCCTTGCAATTGTTGCCACAATAAGAGGTAACACAACTAATTTACATCAGCACCACACAGCTACTATATCCGAAATATTTTTATATATCACGGTGGTAAAAAAAAAATAAAAAATTGCATTGTCAGTTTTTTCCAAAATATCATGCAGCCCTAGTTCGTACAGAATCTGGAGACGTTCATGTATCGAGAAAGAAAAAATGAAAATCAATTTTTTAACTTCAGTTTATCTGTTTTGACACTGAAAAAGAAAAACACCTGAAAATTCAATTGTAATTTGTCTAGTTTAAAAACAAAAATCGATTAACCATTAGGTTTTTCTTCTGTTTCTGAAAAGAAAATCCAACAGTTACCAACAGACGGACCGACCGTTAACCGAACGTTAACACCCAACCCCCCCACCCCCAAATCTTGACCAATGCACCGTCAGGATGTCTCCAAGGGAACCTAGCTTAGCGTAGAGACGTAGCTAGTTAGCGTTCAAGTAGCGTTCCTTTCGTTCCCCGTTACTTTGGGTGCCACTGTACATGTTCTCCTTTTTCTTCTAGCCTGGAGTTCCATTTGTCTTTTCTACTTAACAAACATGAAATACAAAAATGAATGTGCAATATTTATACACAAATTTTAATCCACAGTATATAGGAAGGAAAACAGCCCTCCTTAGTGTATGAATGTTTATAGGCCTGTTTAGTGACGGTTTATATTAATATAAACACAACGCATATAGGAATAGAGGACGGTAGAGACACACTGATAGGGAAGTGTAGGTGTAGCCCGTATGAACGTACTGTTGATAAGACGCTCATTTTTATGACTGTAAAATAAACAACCGATATTTGGCTTTGTAGAAATCGCATGATGGAAAGTGTGCAACTGTACCAAAGTGCTTGACTATGTATTTGAGAGAGAAAGACTGATATGAAATCACACTCCGGTTAAACAATGGAAGACATTTCTTACGAATACACTCCATGTGTCATTTTGAATTTATAGCATAAACTCATTTAGGAACGATGTTTTTCACTGAGTGCAGATGTTTCTCTATCTCCAGATGGGTTTATATGTGTGATACTGTATGTGCAATGTATATTATTAAAAAAAAAAAAAGGGTCAGTTTTTGGATTTTGTTAACTGCCATATATTTAAAAGCATATAAAACATCTACGTTTATTACTGTAGGGTGGTGTAGGTATCCTCTGAGCGGCATCAGTACCAGTGACTCCTGTTTTTGAGCCTGAGCTGCTGCAGTCTTTCTTCTCTTTCGTTGTATGACAGAAGATTAAGAAGTATTTGGTGATGAAATAACTGTGGTGGCTCAAAAAAAAAGTATCCACAGTAAGAAAAAAAGATTATGATTCATTTAAAATCTGAAAATAAATGTACCCTTTTAAATTAAAACAAAAAAAAAGCTTGTATTGGAAAAAAAAAATCTTCTAAAGAAACCAACTTGTAATAAAATGAATTTGTACAAAGAAATAAACTTTTTATATTTTTGAAAATAAAATAATATAAAATAAAATAGACTTCTACAAAAAAAAGTATCAAAATAAAATTGAGCAACATCAAAAATTTGATTCAGTGTTAGGTTTTAAAATAGGTTGCCCCAAAAAAATAAAAAAAAAAATGCTGATTTAAAAAATATATTTATTTAGAAATGGTGTTTGAAAATATAAAATGTTATATGCATAAAAAAGAACTTTCACTTTTTAAATAAGGTTCATCTATAAAAAGAAAAAGAAAAAACAGGCCACTTTTTTAGTTAAAGGGGCTGCTGTTTACCTGAAAAGTGTTTTGCTTTAAAATAGAAATAAAAAAAAAAGGATGGACTGAAAATTTTTAAGGCCGTCAGCTAATGTGGCTAATGCTAAGGAAGTGACGTCAATGCTTGTTGCATATTTTAAAACTAAACATTAAATTAAATTTTTGATGTTGCTCAATTTTATTTGGAGACACCTTTTTTTTGTAGAAGTCTATTTTATTTGAGAAGATTATTTTTAAAAAGTCATACAAATTTAATTTCTTTGTACAAATCAATTTTTTTATAAGTTATTTTTTTAGAAGATCTTTTTTTTTTCATACAAGTTTATTTTCATTTAAGGGGCACATTTATTTTTCACATACTTCTTTTTAAATAAATCACAATCTCTATTTTTTTCTTAAAGTAGATATTTCTTTTGGGCTGTTGCACCTGTGGGCCACCGTACTTAACTCTCACAGCCGCTCTCTTTGAATGCAACTCCAGCTTTGCTTTTACTGAAGATATACAACGTTACTAAAGGTACAGTCCGGTACTCTATCTACTTCTCTTATCAGATGTCTACTAGCTCAACGCAGAAGGGTTATTTTAGCATGTAAAAACCATGACGATTCTCTCATACCAGTAGGAACCCCTCCTTCCTCCTGTGTTTTTCTAACATTTCTGATATTTCAGTGACGAGGCGTTAGCTTACTGTGCTGTTTGCTGCTTTCCCTCTGCCTGGCAAGAGGCGGCTAGTTGCCTTCTGACACACATGAGCTGTCTTCAGGGGTCTTAAGAATGTGAAGTGCTCCCCATGTTTTGTTGATAGCGCACATGCCGTGTGTCCTACTGACAACATCCTTTTAACTAATGGCAAGGTGAAGACGGTGGGTGGTGGGAAGATGAATTCCACCATCGTTGTTTTTACTTACATTGTAAATAGGTCGAGATGGGAGGGATTGATCAAAGCTCATTGAAAAACTACCAATAATTGTACAGGTGTAAAGCCTCCTGTTGACATGTTGAATAATACTCTTTGTTACTGATCAGTTTTTTGGGGTTTCCTCCTGTTTTTGTGTGGGTTAAATGGCCCTTTAAGCTGGGCTGTTGAAAGTGTCTCCTTCCTTATTTATTTGTGATTTGGCCTTGAAAATTATGTAATAAAATAAAAGTTTGTGTTGTAAAGACTTTTTCTATTCTGTGTAAAAGGTGCGTGTCTGTGTTGATGGTCTGAATGCATCCTGTGAGGCGTAATGTGTGACTGATACGATCAGCGGCTTGATTAGAATCATCCTGAAACCAGAGTTTCTATGGCAACGAAGGCCAGTGTGCATATTTGTGTGTGTGAGAGTGTGTGGTTTGTGACGGTGAGCTGTGTGGTGCGTCAACGCAAACAGAAGATATGGTTCTAGGACTCAACCTTCAATAACAGCTAGTAAACAAAGGGTTTTCTTTGTTTCAGACACTCAAGGAAAGTGTTTTTGAAAAAGATGTTAATTCACACACCTGGAATTTTTATCTTGTGATTAGTACAGATTGAAACGTATACTTATCACTTGTATTTGAACGAACCCGAGAGTGAAAGATGAGTTTTTTTTATTTTTTGGAATCAAGCCTCATGTTTTACAATATGGTGCCCTAGGAGAGATTTCGTCT
>JAPTGZ010000010.1:16164857-16175332 GCA_029814645.1 Fowleria isostigma | reverse complement strand
GGTCATATCTGATGACCATGAAAAGATGAATAACTGTATTTTACACCAATTATTTACATATATTAGTGGATCAACAGTCGTTTATATCAGTAGATGGTTTGAGTGGATGGTGGATGTTTGGGTCTTTATAGTTAAAAAATGTTAAATATAGAGAAAATTGCATTTGAGAACTGACATAAAAGTAGTGCTGGGTCTTTATGGGTTAAACTGTTTCTCTCAGTAGATGACTTCAGTAGATGGTGGATGTTTGGGTCTTTATGGGTTAAAATAATCCACTGAAGGACGGAGAGCAGGCAAAGGGTCTATTCTATTATCCATTTCATAATAGGTACATGAGAGAATGTTAACTTTAAATGACTGATTCTGCAGTATGCTGACTATTGTGACCCTCAGAACTACTATTGTCCCTCTGGGTGGAGACTATTTCTGAATGGAGACTCGTGATGTCAGAAGATGATGCAGTGGGATTATACAAGCCGGTTTACAAACACCATTTCTTTCTGTCTGTCTGTCTGTCTGTCTGTCCTACTCTATCTGATTCAATTCATTCCTTTCCTCCTCACTTTAGCACGCACATTCATAGAAATGAAGACCGACAAGCGCATACACACACACACACACACACCGGCCAGTCGGGCAGATGGATTTTTCCTCTAACATCAGAAGGCTCTCTGCAGCTCCTCAGCCCTGGAGAGCAGGCGACTGACGGCACATTCAAGTAAAACGCACCCCCGGTGTTGTTGACGTCTCCTTCGTGTGATGACATGCTGTGTGCTCAGCAGTGAGGGGAAAGTGAAAGGATTAAGTGGGTGGGTTTTTACTAGTTTAATGGAGGTGAAGGGATGAAAACATGGAATAAATAAAAAGTATGAATGCAATTAGATGTGCACTGAAAATAGCAGGGCTGAAATGGAAGAGCACTTATGTGCATGGAGTGTCAGAGGACATTGATCAACATGGCTCCAATCATTTAGAGAGTATAAAGGAGGCTCGAGCTGCTTCAAGTGCTGATGTATTTGATACGGCATTTTATGGGATGGCAGGAGAGTAACATTAAAGCAGGAAAAACATGATGAGAGTCATGGAATAGGACTAAGAAATGAAATCTAGATACATTTCTGTGTGTGTATCTACTAAATATACGGCCATGATCTTCAAATCAGTGGTAGAAATGCTTTCATTTAATACAAATAAAGTAGTTTTGTGCATTATTCCAAAGAAGTAAAACAGCGATCAGTAATAAACTTCCTCAGATGATAGTAGTGATACTGTGAATGAGGGACTGAAGTGATAAGGGATGCTGTGATCCTGTCATAAAGTTTGTCACCACCCACTAGTGACCTTTTTATCTCCAGATGCACAAGCTGTGGCTTCTTTATCTTGGTGACCTATCCTCCCGAACTAACCCCCCCCCCCCAAACAAAAAACGACAACGACAGGAGATTGTTTATCGTCGTCTTTGTCAGAGAGAGAGAGAGGGAGAGAGAGAGAGCTGCTGAACTGCGACAGCAACTCCGCGGTGGTTTTAGCCTGTGAGTCATCGCTAGAGGGTTTAACTCTTCAAATGCTGCAACGACTAGAAGTGAAGCTGGTAAAAGTAGTGAAAATGCGTATTGTATTACACCGGATTGGCAAATAAATAAATCTGATATTGTTATTTAATTAATTCTTGACATGTTTTGGAGCATTTTACATGAATTAGACTAGTATTAGCATTTGATCAACTTTAAAATAAACAGGAATATCCCAAATTAAGGATATTTTTCTGATATTTGTCGTGTTGTATTCAAAGGGGCCCTCATATTTTATTTTTATTCTATTGTTATTTTCTCTTATTGTATTCATTTAGCAGTATCTTATCTGAACTTGACATTTTTAGTCGTTTTTTACTCTATTTATATAGTCTTAAAGTGTACGAGGGTATTTTTTTCACCTTGTTTAACTGCAGTTGAATTTATTGTGCTTTGTGTATTTTGTGTGTGTACTGTTGCTGGATTCTTAAATTTCCCTCGGGATCAATAAAGTGTCTCTAAGTCAAGGTCTCACTAAGATGGTGAATATCCATTTTAACCCACTGAAGGTATCATAACATACTGTGGCTGAAGTCGACAGACTCACATCTACCTCCAGACTTCTGTTTGGCCAGTAGCTTTTACAAGGAGATGTATGCAACAGACAGCGAGGAGGGCTATTTTTAAAACGGAGAGCCTTTTAGTATGCCATATGATAAACCTGAATCATTTATATGGATTTTTTTCGAGGCGCTTCTTACGTGCGCTGTGTGATGACGCGGTGGTCAGGTGTTGCCTCATATAACGAGGGGAGCTGTCCAAGTGCTGAAAACAGCACCGCTCCTGAGGACATGCCATACACCTTCGCTACTGTCTGAGCTTTATTGCCAAAGGTAAGACATATATTTTTGTAGGAGACGAGTCGAAATATTTAAGATGCGACGTTGTATTTTCCTGTCTAATTGCTGTTATGCTTGTATATGAGTGTTGTCATAACGGTGAAAGACATGCTCAGTCGTCGATTTCGTATATGGAATACAAAGAAAAGCGGTTTTTATTGAGATGTGTGCCAATAGAAATACAAAAAATAATATTGAATTTAAAGCAGATGTTGCCTATAACAACAATGGGTGACTCATCTGGTAACGTGAACGCCTCTTTTACGCATCATCCAATCTGGTAGTCATCCACATCCAGCATCAAAACACACTGCGTTGTTGTCGAGTGAGCTATTACAGGTGAAAAGTACACTGTGTCTTGGTGTGACATTGTGTTTTCTTTTTGTTCGTAGGTAATAAATAGCCTAATATGCTGCATTTCCACCATAAGTTGCCCGCGGGGGGAGCCGTGGTTCTGCTCGCCTTCCTCCTCCACGGATGCGCCGTGCAGGCTGCATCTCTCCCCCGCCACTACAGGCTGCGAGGCGGGGACGGTGAGGGGCAGCCGGCTGCCTACCCACCGAGCTCCGACATGATGAAAGCCCTGGAGTACATCGAGAACCTGAAGCAGCGGAACGGAGGCCGACCCGAACCCGGGGATTACGACGAAGTGGATAAGTTCAGGGTCCTGCTTCAGCTCGCTTCGCAGCAGGACGAGGTTCCCGGGGACCGACAGGCTTCCCCCGGGCTGCAGAGGCAGGACATTACCGCCGAGCAGCTGATGAAAGCCCTGCTCAGGTCTCTGCAGGATCAGGCCGGGAAAGAGGTGAAGCTCGGCCCTGCGTCTGCGCCCCGGAACGACCGACGCACGCACCGGCACCGCACCAAAGACACGGACCTCCCCGAGAGCGCACCTGTAGACTACGGCAACTTCCCGAGGCCTCACAAGAAATACCCGCTGATGTTCGAGGACGAGGAGAACACGGACGCTTCCAAACGGGCCACAGAGGACTTGGATGAGCAGTACACGCCCCAGAGTTTGGCCAATTTACGCTCCATCTTCGAAGAACTGGGCCGGATGCCCTCCGCCGTCAGCCAGAAGAGAGACGTGTTCGGGGACGATGATGAAGATGAGGATGACGACGCGGTGAGCTTGAGAAACCAGGCGTACGAGGACGTGGCGGGAGGAGAGGAGTGGGTCCCCGTGGAGGAGAGAGAAGAGACGGAGGAGCTGGTCAACGGCAGCCACGAAGAGATGGACCGGGCCGTGGACGAGCAGGAGGAGGAGATGCAACGCAGGGCAAACCAGAACCAAGAGGAGGCGGATGACGACACCAAACTGGTCGATTATTACCTGTTGAAGGTTCTGGAGATGAGCGACCAGACGCAGAAGAGGGATAAGACCGGGGAGCAGAGGAAGAGGCTGATCCGCCCCTCTATCGTGGATCCTCGGACAGTCAAGGAGTTGCTGGAGCTCTCCTTAAAACTCCACGTCCCTCCTCAGGATCTAATCGATATGCTGCTGACAGAGGAGCTCCGAAAGCTGCACCGCGACCCCCAAGGCTCGGCTCGGTACACTACCGGACAGACCCCCAAAATCAGGTACTTCAGCCGTAGACTGCCTGTGAAGAGCAAGACCGCCCCCGAGGACATGGACAGGGAGGACTTCCTAGACATCATCGGTGTGGAGACTATCAGTAATGAGTACCCGGTGGTGCAGAGACCCATGAAGACCCCCTCATCCTCGGACCGGATCCCAGTCGTGTCCAACCCCGTTGCCAATCCAGGACCGGTTCGGATCCCTCCTCCGTCAGGACGCAGAGAGAACCTGTTTCTATCCGAGCTGAATAAGATGCCCCTGAAACGCCAGGCGGATGCAGGTGATGATGAGGATGATGATGGTGATGTGGAAGATGAAGTGACCACCTATCTGGCGGCTAAAATCCTCACAGAGTACCCCAATATTAACAAGAGGGACACCCAGGCCCAGATGAAGGGACAGTTCCCCTATGAGCTGTACGAGAAGGCCATGAAGGACTACCTGGGTCAAAATGAGAAGAGGGCAGTGGCCAAGAGGGAGACCGAGGAGGCCCAGGAGGAGGAGATGGGGGAGGAGAGGGTCAACCCCACGGAGAAGGATGCCGTGGCGGCCAAGACCTCGGCCCCACAGACCGTCAATGAAGAGGAGGAGAAGGAGGAGCACCGTGAAAAAACAGCGGCAGGGATGTAGCCTGAACCATGCAAGACGCACGAAATCTATTTAGTATTTATACTGTCTCAAAAATAAAGTTTGGTGGACGTGATCTAGTTTACAGATTTCTATTATATGAACTAGGCTATAGCTGGTATTATATCACCCTCGAAAACTATAGCAATCTTACAAGTCCAATGCATTTGTATAAAAATAAGTCCCTACTTGCTGCAGGAATGTTACAGTGATACTATAAGAAATGAAGAGTACAATCTGTGACCGGAATGTTTTAAAATATACACATATATATCATATATATATATATATATGCATATACCAGGGGTGGATCTACAAGAGGTAAGAGGGGGCAACTGCCTCCCCATTGTAGAGCCTTGCCCCCCCTAACTTTATGCTCTAAAAACTAAATTAAAAAACAAAAACAAATCAGCACTAATCCCAAAAGCCTCTCAAAGTATTGAATGATGTATAGATGGAGAGTGTGATGGCAGGAAGTCAGAGGATCCACCCTTTATTTCAGCTGGAACACACGGTATGGTTTTATTTTTCATATAGATTCCAATGCGGTGACAGAACATGTTACTGAATAAAATAACACATTTTCACTAAATGCCTTTGTTATAAGGTTAGATATGTAAAGCTTTACATGGATCTTATTTTCCCCGTTATTATGATAAACTAAAGATGAAGCAAATTTCTACTCTATTGCAGAACAATTCAAAAATTAGTTTAGAAGTGTTATTGACTCAATGTATATGGAGAGGATGTTGCCATGACACCCTGATGAGACCTCCTGCCATCCCATGTAAAATCTTCTAGATCCGCCGCTGATATATGCATATACACTACAACAGTTTGGATTATAGCCTGTCATTGCCAAATTTATGATTAACATACCGACGGATATCAAATGTAAATTAAACCCAAAGTTATTGTTAAAGTTTTGTGCTGTTGTTTGAAGTTTGTTTACATCAATGGTGCAGAAAACAGGCCTATATTTTCAATTATAACCAACAGAGTAACGGTAAAAAAATGTTTATTTTTCATGTATGTCAGACTCTTTAACTACATATGTGAATATACCTGTAAATGATCACGTTAAATGCTGCCTGGGCCTTTAAAACACAAGCTACAGTCATTTCTATTCAATATTAATACGTATCATAATGAAATGACAGGTGTACAATAGAGGAACCATAGGGATTATTTGTTAGACCAGTGTGCTGAGCTGAGAACAACCGTCATTGTGGCTCCTGAGATGTTCAGGGTTAGTGGATTTAATGTTATTATTATGGATAATTATTTCCGAGTTTAAATATCAGACCGTCACCTGCCTTCCAACCCTTTCATACTGAAGCTCTGTATTGTTGGCCTACCAGTGGTTGTGCTATGTATGCTCATTTTTAAGCCATTTTGTACATGTTCAATAATGTGTGATGAATCACAGATGAATAAAGCATCAGCTGTATTATTTTTCTTCTTCCTGAGTTGTGTTGCCTTATTATAAAATCACACGCGCTAGAAAACCAGGGTTTAAAAATCAAGACAAACAAGAGAACATGGTATAATCCGGAATAAGGTTTACAGAAATTATAACAATAACTCAGTGGAAACTGTTTATCAAAATATATACTTTAATCATAAGCTTCAACCTTAAAAATTGCACATTATAAAAAGACAGAAATATTCACACCCACACTAGCAAACACTCCTTTAAAATACCCACACATGTGACACAAGCTACTCACACAAAATCCTCTGAATCAGTCTTATTCCAAAATGAGTTAACAAGGAAAAAGCAAACAAATATTGTTTGAAATTAAGTTTTGTTTTTATATAAAGCTGGTCAACATTTCAGATAGTATACTTTCCCCCAAATTATCTTCAGTGTAAATGTATTAACTTCCAGTGTAATACGTGACTTACATATACTGTTACTGATTTAATATAAACTCAACACACTTATTAATCTAACAATCACTTCAAAGTTATGATTTTCACATCCCTGATCCTCTATTGCTACTTCATTTATAAATCAATAGCGGCACACAGTGTAAAAGCGTTTCCCATCACTCCCTCAGTTGAGCGAAAACATTTGACAGACGTATTCCTTTCATCTGAGTTTATACTGAGTAACGCTTTAGGCAGAAGGCGAGCAGACGTTCAGTAGGCAGAAACCAAAGCCGATCCCATTTTCAGATTCAGAAACTCCTTTGACCCCTACGGTACATTTGGTTCCAGTAATCCTCCCGGCGACATCCCGACTCGGTCCTCGTCCACAGGTTAAAACGCGGGTTTGCTCATGTACTCCTCCATGGTCTGAGGAAAGGCACAAAGAGGAGAGACGGAATCAGGTTTGCGTTGGCCGAGAGATGCGCCATGGTGCGATGAATGTTCACAGTCACACGTCTACACACACGGCCTGGTATAAAGTGCTGAGAAACACTAACACACTGTCACTAACACAAGCAGAACATCTAACCTTTCTGTCCATATTCAAGGTCATCCAAACAGCTCCACCTCATACCACTCACTGCTGTCATCCTGAAGTGATAATGGTCAAAATGAATGGAAGGCTACACTGCACAGAGTCCAACTCCAGATTCAAGGGTTAGTCGGCCTTACTCAGAAGCACAAAAAAAACAAAACAAAAGCACACACCCAGTTCACTACTGTACCACACAGAGCCATGAATCTACAGGGAAGAGCAGGAAGCGTCAGCCAAACACTAAACCTATGGCACGTTCCAGGGAAATCTGTCTCTCACTCGCAATAACACTGGCAGAGAGAGAGAGAGATGCACAAACAGAGGGATGAGGAAAAAAAGGCAGGGGGAGAAAAACAGCTAATATCCACAAGCCATTTAGCTACGACAAAGACAAAGACACGCCAAGAACTCAACAGCACCATTGTTAATTGAACTCATTACACTGACTAATTGTTGGTAGGTTTACACTCCACACAAATAAATGAAACTAGGACTGATGTGAGCCATTTGGACCCCTCTAGTATGGAAAGTTCCCCACAACCGTGATTGGATTCACTCGTCTAGATGCAAACAGGTCACTGTTTTTCTCATTACTAGGGTTGCACTGATCTGATATTAGGATCAGATATCGGCCCCAATATCAAGATTTTAGCTGGATTGGGGATCGGGAAAACAAACCGATCTATTGGACCGATCCCTCCCCTTTAAATGTTAGCGCCACAGGCTGAATGCATGTTGAACGAAACACGACAGACCTGTGGAGGACATTAATCATCATTAAATGTCCCGACAATTATTTTCATCCATGAAGCTTTGATTTTCTTCACTTCCTTGCCCGCTGACCGCCTGCATTTTTGATTTTACCCATGCTGGCTGTGATAATCATTTTTTTTTACCCGTCCCTGCACCTCTGCTCTAAATCAACAGTGATATTGGATCGGTATCGGGTATCGACTGAAATGCAAGGCCCCAGCATCGGTATCGCTATTAAAACTGAAAAAGTCAGATCGGTGCATCCCTACTAATTACGTCGAGCCGTGCAACAGATGTTACATGCTCACACACCGCAGAGACAAGCCAAACTGTGTGTTGTTTACAGGCCGTTATCGTCACAACTCACCTCCTGTAGCATGTCTGAGGACTCGATGCAGCGATTCACAATCTGTTTGGAGGTTTCCTGGATTTCTCCTCCCATTAGAAATTCATCCAGGATAAAATAGGCTTTCTCAAAGTTAAAGATTATGTCCAGCTCACACACCTGAGAGGAGGCATTGTTAGACATTCTTAAATAGGATAATCTGAGGAGCTAATATGATGATTTTTTATATTTCAAATCAATTATTAAATGCAATATTAATCCATAAGGACCCAGCATGACATTTGTGGCACTTCCAAAATAATTTGTTTCTCTAAATGTAACCATCCTTAAGTGGTTTATCACCATTTATTGTAGCATTATCTTCTGTATTTTATAGGGATGTAAAGATGCCCTCACCCCATAATTTGATTCAAATCCCAATTTTGGGTCCACGATATAGAATTCGAATTAACTTTTTTTCCACCCAGACTGCTGTTTGAATGCGATGAACATGATGATTGTAGCTCCAGTAGCTTCTGTCACATCAACGTCCATGTTTCGTGTGTTATCCGTCACAACAGCTATCTCATGATTAGTCTTTTCTTTTCCCATTCTGCTTCAGCAGACTTCAGAACCTCTGCGATGTGTTCTCATCTGTGTGTTTCAAAAAGAGCTTGTAAAACAAAACTTGCCATGTGCCATCAATTTGGACCAGCCGCATACCCACAATGCTTTGTGAAAGTATCTTCACACGCTGCAAAGTGTCCCATAGAAATGAATAGGGCAGTGTGGTGTCCGTGACACTTGCTACCATGGTGTCAAAACAAGCGGCAGTAATAACAGACAGCACCTCCTATTGTTGAAGTAGCACATCGACGCAAATTTTTTGCTGTATCGATTTTAATCCCTCTTATTTGTATTGATTTTTAACCAATCAAGGATATATACTTACGTCCCAAGTATATTATGTTTTTTAAACTATAAATCAGGTATTTTCCAACATTTAAGTTACTAATCATGCAGATGTTCATAAAAATTTAGAGTAAAATTGAAGATTATCATATCAAAAACAGAGAAAACTGAAGGAAAAGTTGCTTTTTCAGCAAAATCTCTCATTAACTGAACATAAACCTGGTGTGTCCATCCACTGTCACTGATCCAACTCCATAAGTTTTACTAGTGAATCAATGTTTGCAGAAAATGATGGTGTTTCTACTTTAACTATGGCGTCTTTCATCATTCGAATGGGTCATATCTGATGACCATGAAAAGATGAATAAGTGTATTTTACACCAATTATTTCCATTATTAGTGGATCAAAAGGGATTAAACAGTTTATATCAGTACATGACTCTGGTAGATGGTGGATGTTTGGGTCTTTATTAAAAAAGGTTAAATATAGAGAAAATTTCATGTGGGTACTGACACAAAAGTGCATGCTGTGTCTTTATGGGTTAACATTTACATGCTCTCCTGTTAAACTCTGATCAGATTTTAACTACTGCTCTCTAGGTTATACACTTTAATGTGAAAATGAGTGGAATACATTGCCAAAGTATTTGTCCAGGAGCTCCACGTAGCGATGAATCACCTCAAGGGCTAACAGCTCGTTCTCCTGGTTCTCTATAGCCAAGCAGAAATACAAGCTCGCATACCTGAAGAAAACGGAGAAATTAATGATTAAGTAGTACGTTAAACGGATACGGCCGATCTTCTTGCCTAAGAGAATAAACACAGAAAGCAGAGGCGACGCTCACCTCTTGTAAATAATCTTCAGGTCTTTCCAGTGCAGGAAGTTACACGAGCGCGGTTGCCGTGACAACACCATGGTGGTCATGTCCCTGATGATTTTCTTCTTCTCACGCTCCGACATGGGCGTGAACCACTTCTGCAGACGCAGCTTCCCCTGACGGCTGAAGAGCAGCAGGAAGCGCATCTGCCGACACGGACACAACGTAGGGTCAGTAGGGAGAGACGCTCTTAAATGTGTAGAAGCTCAACGCCACATGTACCAACAAATACACACGCCCTCTCACAAAGTCAAGCCAGAGGATATGATTAACCGAATAACAAACCAAGGTTCAACACATGGTCGTGTCTTTCATTAAAGAGTAACTCAGGTGCCCCAGTACCCATACCAACAGGACAAATGAAACCCTCCAGCAGGGGCGTCAAACCCATGTACGTTCAGGGGACACATACAGTAGGGAGTTCAAATCACGTGACCTGACCCTGGCGAAATCACCGAAAACACCCTGTCTCACCACTTTCTGAGGCGATATCTGAAAAATCCCTGGACCAATACAAACAT